>JXSR01S020415.1:12148-26244 GCA_000969725.1 Ophiothrix spiculata | reverse complement strand
GTGGGTCCAGTTTGCGTTTGAGTTCATTCTGAAGTGCTATTTGTGCTGAATCTCTCGTCAATGAGCTATGCCCAGTCAAAACCTGCAGAGGATGACAACAAAAATAAATAAGAGGTCAGTATTTGAAATATCATGATTCTTGAATTTAGCAGGTTGTGTTAAAGAATAGCAGGTTAATACAGTCTGTTAGGCCGAAACCATAGTCGGCCTCCAAACAAAGTCAAACAATTTTTAACTTTTTCCCTACCAAACATTTGGTCGTGACGTCACCAAATATTTGCCATCGAATTTAAAGTATGGACGGGTAACAAACATTTGGTCCAATGTATATGGCAATTTAATAACATGTGCAATCTAGCGTGAAATTTTATTTGGTCTCAAGTCGGTGCAAGTTATTTTGTTTGGAGTCACTCGTCATTTTGACGTCACGACCAAATGTTTGGTAGCGAAAATTTTGTTTGGAGGCCGACTATGTTTTCGACCTTACGATTGTTGTGATTAAATAAAATGAATCAAAATCAATATAAAACACCAATGTAAGTTTCAGAAGATTCATTCGATAGATATAGGAATATATACAGGGTGTATCAAAATTAGTATCAAGATTAGTACTCAGAATAAATAAATGTGTAAAAAATACTTCCCGTTCATTTTGAAACTTGGCATTACCTGAGTTGGTAGTACATTTCTTTGTCTTAATTTGCAAAAAGAATGAGATCATTTTGTCATTTCGTTTCCAAGAACGGGATGAATCTGTGAAGGCACCATTTTTGAAAACTCGCCACGGATTTAATTTGTTGCCTTTCCATATCAATGAAGACATAAATCTATTACTCCGTCTGCAAGAGATTTTGATTTATATTTTCTACCTTAAAATATAATTTCACTTTCAAAATTGCCAAAATCTAATGTTGAAAGCTCTGTTTAACCTTTCATTCCATTTCAAATTGGCAAATCGTGCACTTATACGGAACTCGATTCAATTTGAAAATTGCCTAGCAGAAAACACTACACAACATTCATTCTACACGTTTCCTGATAATTTGTGGCATTTGATGCCGTAGGAGAAACAATTTTACTTCAAATGTCTTGGGCTGTTCCACTTGACTAATCACATGTAAACACTTACAATTTGAACATCTTGCTTTTTCATAAGCTACTTACTACCCGTGGCGAGTTTGTAAAAAGACATCATTTCTTCTAACTGACGTTTTGGTTTTTTTAATGGAAGCTATTGAATTGGTCTTTTTATATCCGGGAAACAATTTTGCCAGCATTTACAGATTATTTGTAAAAAAATCACAAAGTTGAGTACTAATCATTTTGACACACCCTGTATGTACAGTATCTCTATTGTTTTGTACTATAATTTTTTTATAGATACTAGCGGGAATTGTCTTTCCAGATGTATGATTTAGATCATTCATCTTGAAAGAACCATCAGGTCTTGAGATCGATGACCTTGGAATTGTTGTTGCGCAGATACGACCTCGTGACGCTCAATCCTCGATGTGTACGTGTATGCATGATTTCCGCGCAATTTCTTTATTTAATGCAACATTAGTAGCGCAAACAATCACATTAATATAAATTACTAAGGGTCAAAACATAGTCGGCCTCCAAACAACATTTTTCCTACAAAACATTTGGCCGTGACGTCACCAAATATTTGCCATTGAATTTAAAGTATGAACGGGTAACAAACATTTGGTCCAGTGTATACGGCAATTCAATAACATGTATTGTGCAATCTAGCGCGAAATTTTATTGGGTCTCAACTCGTTGTTGAAGTTATTTTGTTTGGAGTCACTCGTCATTTTGACGTCACAATCAAATGTTTGGTAGCGAAAATTTTGTTTGGAGGCCGACTATGTTTTGGTCCTAACAATGAAAACCTAAGTAATTGTACAAAAATTAAAGTAAAATAATATGAACAATTATATAAAGTGTTTTTATCTGATTTGCTTTGATATAATCGAACGCAATATGAATGTTTCTTTCTTCATTTTAATGCGTATAAATAAAAGGAAATGAAATATTCTTTAATAAATGTATTAGAGAAAAACAAACATAAACATGTACAATATCTACGACTTAAATACATGAAGTTTTAAGAGATTCAGAGAGGGTAAAGACAGCACAGAAATCGAGAGTTTATTACCTTATCTTGGAAAGGAAACAAAAACAGGATTGAAAAAGTTACAATAAGAGTGAAGATACCTAAGCTTCCCATGGCACTTTGTTAGAATTAAAAAAACTTTTCCACTACATTTTCCCATAGATATCTTTTTGGTTACGTAATATTAACACACAACTCCATGATGGCTCGTTTCATGAAAAATGCAATTTCAAGTAAAAAATCAGCTTTTTTATTCGACGACATAAGCAGGTTTTTCAATGGTACGTTTGTACCTTGGTACGTGAGAAGTATTTCCCAAAGAGAAATTGTAAAGTTTTTCTATATGTGCATGAATGAGTACAAAATGCCACAATTTTTACCAAAACGTTACACCAATAAAGCGCAATAAAAAATTCGCTAACACATCAGAGAATATTTAATTTGAAGTCATTTGGAGCAAAAAACTGTTTCCGTACGATGTCACAAACGTTGCCAAACGTTACGTGCACTTTATTCAGGATTTGGAAATTAATTGAATTTTTAAACATCTTTTTAAACATGTCTTGGCCCCACCAGAGAGCAACATTATCAACAACAAACTTGTGGATATAATGCTTATGCTAAGTTCTGTAGGAATTTTAAAAGTGAAGTCCAGATATTAATAACTGTCTATTGTGATTTTGTGAAAAGCTCCTGACTTGAGAACGAATTCAAGTGACAAACTCTATTAACTGATAAAACACATAAAAGTCTCATCCATCACCAGCTTCATTTGCTGTCAATGTACTTTGAACCATTGAAAAACAAATCCACTTACCAACTTGATACATCATAGTTAAAAGGTATCAAATAGATTAACAAGTGCAATCTCAAAAGGCTTTTATTCACTGTTACTGACATTTTCAGCATTTTTCTTTCATTTATTATGTATGTGACTGCGTCATGACAAAGATTGAGACAAAATGAGAATAATCTAAACACTCGTCTTTATAGCTTAAGTAACTGAGATATGGTATATTCAGAGTCTTGACGATATGCATCGATCGATGCCCATCGAGGCGCAGTCTTTAATACGCGCTATTCCTTAAGCGTTGTGCGTGTAAAGACTGCGCGTCGATGCATATCGTCAAGACTCTGAATATACCATGTGACGATAAAAGCATTACAGATGAACTTATGTTGTATACAATGTAGGTGTCTTTGTGCAACAAAAATAGCTTATATTCAAAGCAGTATCTTTCAGATAAGGTAGGTCTTTTTAATCAATCTTTTCAACCAGGCCGGCAGTTCTCATGTCAGATTGATTTGATATGTAAATAAGCAAAGCATGCAACGATTCAAAATGCAACTTTATTCAATTGATGTATAGATAATCAACAAGAAGTATCATATTAATATTGTGATTAAGTATCCAATTATTAACAATACTATTAATAATGTTTAAATACATGCCGAAGGTTCTTAGAAAAATGCAGACAAATGTTTGCAGCACATTTGTATTCAAAAACACAGATCTGTATGTTAAATTTCATTTTATGATAACTTTTGAAATCATTGCGATTGTTCTGCTGTTTTCAGTGGTCCCGAAGAACAGAAGAACAGACGATGCACTTGAATGCATCTTTTACATTTCGAATACAATCGAAGCCGTATAATCATGCATTTCATCATTGAACCCAAAATCTTATATAAAGATGCAAGAAAGGTCAGGTAGTCAACAAATAGTCACCAGATCCTCCTGTAAGATTTCTATTCTAGGATTGGCTTAAGTTACATCGAGCATTTTGAATAATCTAGTTTAATGACGAATAGTCTGGCTTCAAGTTACATTATGGGTCTAGAATTAGCCTGATATGACATTTTCAGTAATATGTACAAATCGAATCAAATCTTTAGAGTCAGTATTATGTTACTAAAATACACACATGGAGAGTTTTCACGCATACATGAAAACCCTGTGTAATATTTCAGCAGCTCAAGCAGATTGGTAGAAAAACAGGTAACAGCCCGCTAGTCCGAAGGTTTGCTATTCCGAAAATGAAATACGGTTCGCCTCAAAATATATAAATGATGTTCAGAATTTTTAGTAGCATGTGTATTTGTTTTCAAAGTAAGATGTTGTAAAGGGCAAGAAAAGTCGTGTTAATTGGCCTCTCCTGACAACAATACAAATGAAAAAGTTTACAAGATTTCCAACCTTTTAATACATTTTTGTATAGTTAGTACCGAACTATAGCCTGTTGAGTACCAGGTCTTATGAGAAATTGAAAGGAGCATTTATAAGTAATTGTGACAGAAGCTGCCAATCACAATGTCATAGCATCTGGAAGGCTTGTGGCCATTTGTGGAATTGTCTTGATGAAAATATGAAAAACCAAGATGTACATGCTGTATAATAAATTTTATTAAATCCCTTTGAATGAATTTGTAAGTTGATATATCCTAAAACGTGATTGGAGTACATGTTCATTAAATACGCTGATAAATGATACTTTACAACTCAATGATTCAATCTTTACGCGGAAGCAGTGTTACTGAAAAGGTTAATTTTAGAATGTATGATTTAAAGTCCATGTAAAGTTATCCATGTCACTAAAGGTGTAAACATGCTAAAAGCTTCCGCTAACAAAAAGCCTCTTAGAATCCAGGTGAGACCTACAAAGGATCAATAACCAAATGACAACCCAACCTTGACATTCTCACCCACTCGATATTTACAAATCTGAATGCAACAATTTGCGAGGTATTCAATTTTGTGAAATTGTTATTTTTTTTTCTGTTTAGATACCGTTTGCGAAATTTCATTTTTTTTCCCCTTATGTCTTTCAATACCAACCATTGTTAGTTGTGAAACTGAATTCTTGTGAAAATGACGGGTGCAATAATATAAATAAACTACCTGTGACATCCTTAAATGATTTTCAGACAAAATAAAAAGAAACAGGAAGGGGATAAAGGAAAAGCAAAAAAGGAAAAAAAAGGAAATGTTTTTAAAAATCGTTAAATGTTACTTTGTATCAAATTGTTGTTGGCAAATTGAAAATCAGATCGTTATGAGTCGTTGCTGCGCTTGTAAGACTTTTTTGCCAGTTTTCAAAGCCTACGTTTAAACAAATAGGTGTACCTTTTGGGCCTAATATGTCAGTTTCCCTCCTAACATTAAACCATGGTCCCGTGCCTGATCCATCTTCTTTATTCTACCAGTATTTCATGCAAAGCTAATTGAAACTAGAGCATCACAATGTGCCCTTATCAAGCTCATCTCAGGTACAAAGCTAATTGCTCCTTGTGCTGTAAAAGTAATGACATCTGAAGAAGAGGTTTAATCAAATCAAAACAAACATTTAACACATAGTGCTTCTTGCCGTGTAAAGTAAACCATCAACTAAATTTTAACGGAAGTATGTTAGATTTGACAAAAATGATTTTATATGCACTACTGAAAAGTGCATGCAAAGATTGTGATTTTTTAAACTATGCTAAAAGATTTTTCCCTGTTTTTATAAAAATAGAAATAAAATACCAAAAATGATAAAATAAATATGAGATATTGGCAAAAAGGTGTTTGAGATTATAGTTGGCAAATACTGAAACTATTTGTGCAAGTGAGTTTATTTGTTATGTGAGTATTCAATTATACGAAATCATAATTCAGATCCTTTGACCGATTTATATAATAAAACAATGAACTTAGTATATCCAATATTGAACCACCAAAGACTTCATTATACTGTGGTCATTGCACGTCCAGCTTTTATCATAAACAACATTCAGCTAAATTAAAACCACACTATTTGGAGAGATCATGACGCGGTAAAATAATAAAAAGTAACTCGTCGCAGTTCACCGCAGACTCAGATGCAGACTGCAATATCCTATTCAAGTAATGATTCTGATCAACCAAAAATGAAATTAATATTCTACATTTTAAGGCATATCTCAGGTCTTACTATGCTCCCGATGCTTTTGCAATTTGCGAAATTCCCGATGCATTGGATGATGAGGCATTGTTTAGGTGTCCAATGCTATAATAATATCAGTTTGATTAGTTTGATTAAACCACAGGAGATTGCCAAGTTATCTCAAACCTACCTTAAATGAATTTGGAAAATCATAGAGGGAAAGCTCGCAGTCTATAGCTAGAAAAAATGCATGCTTTGCATCACTTATAAACATCATACTGACTTATAAACTAACGAAATTATTTGACATCAACAGAATTTACAGAAATATCAAAATCCAATATAATTCACGATAAACCTAAGAATGTTTCAAAAGACAAAATTAAGTACCTTATTAAAAACTAGAATTCGAAAAATAACCCGTTACAGTAGAGCTTGTAAGAAACTACAAATAACATTCCATAATCACTTGTAAGAATCACCATCTAGCCCACACATTCGTAGTGAATTGAAAACCATCATTCGCATTACTTGCCCTACAAAGTTGATCTCAATTATAATCCTTAATTTAAACCTCTCCTTGAGCAATGATCTATTCCCTGAGGAAAATTGCGGCTATCTTTCATTAGCTCTTGTTTATTATTCAACAGTACTTTGCCAATTATGCTTTATTTTACTACCTGATTTGATATTGCCATATTTTCACAAATAACCTCATTACTTTGGAAAATTTGTGGTTAAATATATATTTCAATGCATGCAATATAATAACCATCATCGCGATTAATTATGCAGTTGTAAATTTCCCGCCAAACACTTAGCGAACCATAGCAAATCACCAGGATTGAAAGAATATATTTCGATATGCATAATGGATGTCATCAATAAGTGTATCTTTCAATATCATATTTGCTAGGATTATAATTTTTTTTTGTTTCTTCGTTTGTTGTCCGTGCATCTTTCTTTCTTTCTTATCGGGGCATTGAACAACATTACTGTTTCATTAAAATCCCTTAATAAGAAATGTAAAGCAGTCATCAAACATATCAAATTCAATACATTAGCATAATAAGTGTTAGGTAGCCACTTTTTGATCTATTGTAAGAACACTTCATGTTTTTACATTTCTACAGATACCTTTCGACAGTCTCACTTTAGCTACCAACCAATTATCACTAGGGGCGAACTTATCTTAAAATCAAATCTACATTTAAAGTCAATCTTGCAATTTCTTTTATTAGATTTGGTTTCGCACAAAGAATATGAACATGAAGCCACCTGTATAATTCTGTTTCTCAATGCGAGAGACAATCATAAAGTGAGCCGTTTTCTAAATGACAAAAGGTGATACTGAGATCCTTTTGTCATAATTTATTTGCTGTATGACAGGTACTTGGTAGATTTCACTTAACCTACCAGTATCTTTCTTTATACCTGATCTAAAATAATCGTTTGTGTAATATCAAGACGATTTTCAAATACTAGTCTATTTAAAATCAAAACTCAGATGAGCACATTGTTGAAATGTGCATTACGAAATAGTTTTGCTGTCGAACTAATGCTATTACTCTTATCTTCACATATATTAGTATACTAATAGATGAATACAAATCTTATGAATCCCATTGCAAGATGCCTTAAGGAGGAAGAAACATGATGACGATGAAGCAGATATATATGCTGTCTAAAGGTTAGATTTCATTCTACCAACACACCGGAAACAGGTTTTACAATTTATCATGTACGAGCAGTTTTAATTGCAACCTATTACGTAGGGTTTATCACATTTTACGTTTTCATGGCGATAAAATGTAGTGAGATACGCTTTATTTTCAAGTATTTGACACAAATCATTAATATATAAATTTAGGAAATATAGAAATCCTGCCAATATAAGGAGACATTTAAATGTTCATTACTGCCACGTGTGATAGAAGCATATGTGATGAGTTATTGTTGGGCAATTTTTGATTTTAGAATCGCATAGAAAATGCATCCGAAAATGCATACACTCGGTACATGTATCAACGGTAGATAATCAAAACCACTGCTTAAAAATAATAAAGAACTTAGCACTTGTCTTATTTATTGAAAACTGATTTGATATTTGTATCAATTAAGCTTGGCACAATTATCGATCCCTGGTCAATGAGTGTTGCTTGTCCTAGTCTGTCACATGGTTTGTTCTAGCTTAGTGTTCCACCATTGCCGATTTAAACGTTTCAGAGGTTAATGTCTTCCTCTGTGAACGGGCAAATATCTTTGCACCAACTCTTTCCGCCTCATCTTGATGTTCTTTTATGAACAATCCTAATGAATATATTACAATTGTTAACAAATATTAGGTAAAGAGTGCTGTTAAACGCTCCATGCTTGTGAAAACATCGAAAAGAAAACGTCAAGCTTCAGGACCCATCGCGTGTTCACTCTACGCCAATTCTTCGTCGTAAATGTCCGATAAAGACAGAAAAAGTTCGGGATGTAATCAAGTGTAAGTACTTATTAATTTCTTTGATTTGTTAACAGAGCATTTTAATCTTTTACCATTTTTATTTTGTACACAATCTTAAGGTGCTGTCAATTATCAAATGCCAACTCAATAGAGAAACTAAAAAAACAAATCAGATCTCTGGATTAAAACTATGGTCCTTCAGTGACTAAAATTTACCTATGTGACTTCGGAACCCCATTTAAGTCACTTCAGGTCCATAGTTTTAACCAGAGACCTTCAAGTTAGTATATATGTGTATTCTACCGACCACCAAAGCAACTCTTTTCTTTTAAATATCGTACCGATTATGCACCAATTCTAAGTGCTCCATATCCGGTTCGCATCCTCTCACTAACTTCATGAACTTCATGTAACCAATATTTATTTGATTACCCATTCAACAACTGCTACAAATGTCAATTATTCTTTTCCTATCTATCCAATGTGAAATCTCTACTACATCTCAGCAATAGATATAAGTTCACGTCATAATCACTGCTATCAGGTTACAAGATGCTGTTTTGACATAATACCTACGACTCAACTGTTCAGATTGTCTTCAGGCCTTGACATATCTACTTTCAAGTTTCAAGATAGGTGAAAGACCTTCAGCCTCAACCTGTCCAACCAGTCTTAACATTGGTGATATTGTTCCTTTTTACAACTGTCCTCAATATTTGTTTAGGCTATATATACAAGATGGTATAGCTGTGTCAATGAAATATCTCCGTGAAACTACATTAATGGGACACTATTGTGGCACTATTGCTTTTACTTGCTGATTTTGACAAAAGTCTTCAATTTTGTTTCAAAGGCGAAAATAAAATATATGTATACTTGGCGTCAAAGCATTTCTGGAAAGCCTTACTAAAATCTTACTGAAAATCTATGTTACTTTTTAGAATCTAGAAACCAATGTTCAGGGTCGGTTTTCTCAAAATTTTGATTTGTATCTTATTGTTGAATTTTTTTAAAAAATGGCTCAAAAGTTGCAATTTTTGACACAAAAGTGGCAAAAAAGGTCACTCTTATTTTGTGCGAGTATTGATGAAAATTTTGGTCATTTACACTAAGCTTTGACAATCGTTTCACAAAAACGGTAGTATAACAGATATTTAATCTATGAGTTTAGAAAAATATGTCTTCATACGTAATTTATAGTACATTGCATACCTGTAATGCAAACCTTGAAAAAAACTTGTCAGAACATGATATTACCAATCTATTTAAAACATTTTACACATAGTGCAATTACTATAATGTGCTCACTTAACTGCATCAGACTGTGCCAGTTTCAGACAACATAAAACATCCAGGATATCAATAAGAAACTAGGACTGGGTAAACGAGAACATTTATCTGATTCACCCGCCCAAATAATTGACTAAGTTCAATAGGTCTACGTGCAAGACGTGTGGCAAGAAAACATTACCGATCAATGTACTGGATACAACTAATCATTTGAATGCCCCAGGATTTCATTTCTTGCTGGATAATGTTAGCGTTTTATTTCTATGATTACGCAAGTACAGGAAGGAGTTGTAAATTCATTTATCTATTCAAACATTTTTAAATCAATCAATCAATCAATGATACACAGTACTTGCATTACATGCATACCCCATTAAGGAGTCTATTCGTACAGGGGACCAACGGCTTAACGTGACTTCCGAACCACGGAGCAGTTTCTTGCCCAAGGAAACAAGGAGACAAAAACCACCCGGCCCGGGGCTAAACAAATCGCAAAAGTTGTATATCGCTTTCAAAAGCTGCAGCTCCGCTAACAAGAATATTTGATTGGGCAAATTGGGTATTCGCAGATGGTTGTAGAAAGTAATACCTAAGAAGGACATTGCAATTTGGAAACTAGAAAACACCATGAACAGAGACGATGGGTAATATCATGTAAGTCACACATTTGACGATCTGAAAGAATTCGTCTGGCAACCTTGTTACTAAGCAACAGAACAGAAGATCGTCACTTCACCATTAGTGTTACAGTCAGCAGTTAGCTGACGAAAGGTCCTTAAGTAAGTGTTATTTATTTATTTGACTATACATTGTAAACTGACATTTTTTATCATTGCTTCTCCTACTGTTCTGGTCAACTGAGTCTGAGTTTGGGTCTGGGTGATGGTGGATTTTCGATTCTAGTAAGGAAGGCGATACCATCTGCAAAATTCAGATCCTCTAGAGTGGAGGTTGGGAATATAACTCCATAGTTTATGGCCATGACATCTCCTTGTAGAACTCCAGAAGTGACATCAAAGGGTCAGATAAGTAAGACCAATCGGCACAGAAAGATGAAATCTCAGTGTGTTAATGCAGTGACTTTAATACCATACAGTTTAGTGACATATTCTTATCAGATTAAATTAGACCCATGCCAACCTGATGTCACGGTTACAGATGTTTTAGATATTAGATGTAATTGAGAGAAGTTTGAAAAGCAGTGTTAAATGATGTTCAATATGATAATACATTAATACCTTACTTTAATCAAACTGAATTACCGTTGTCTTAGAACACAATTAATGACAATTAGATGACACTTCTTGGGGAGAATTCAACCAATTATTGAGTGGTGCCTTGTAAGATTAACTAAGATTAAGTGAATGTTATTAGAATTACTAAACCACTGTCACCAGGAAACTTGATTACTTCATAACTGAATATTCGAATGTTGGCTCCTAGTTCAACATGTGTATGATTTACTCTTAACTGATTGACCTTGGCCTCCAAAGGGCATTTTATGAGCTTTAACCCTTTGCTTTGTTTTCTCTTAAAAGGCAAAAGACAGTTAGAAACTCTAGGGATAAGGCTGTAATGTAAATACATAAGAAAAAGAAACTTGGTTTACCAATAAATTTGACGTTTTTTGCCATATCTCTAAATCTAAAACGAATTTAGAGGTGTAATTTTGTAGAAAAAATGGGCTTCAATTGTACATCAAAATATATACTACTGCCGGTTGAGCCCTGGGGATGAGAATGTGATCAAAACGTACATCTTTAAATCGACCATGACTGAAATGCTACATAGCGATATAATGACATGATTAGAAGTTCACTGACACCATCTTTACACGCAATGCCAGTATGACATCAAATATGCTGGTATCATTATGTAAGATACTAAAGTACATGGCAGGAGGCATTTGAAATAGGCAGGTTAAAAGGTGATTTATGTGAACAGTGTTAATAGTTGTCATGAAGTGAACTCACATAAAGACAAATGTTGATGTGACAAAATACCATCACTGATGAACATGTAGTAGCTAAATCAAACCAGAATTATATCTCAAGCTGCCTTTATATGTTATACGCTTATGGGTGACCAAATTGTTTCCGTGGACAATTTCTCTAAGCAAAATTTTAGGAGTGAACAGATAGTGATAAAGTTGTCACTTCGTCAAAATTGTAATGAGCCCTTAATAGGTAAATCAGCTTCAATACCAAGCACTTTTTTCCCAGCAGCTCTTCACAATATACGATCATGAGTATTATTAATAAAAGTAATGAAAATGTTTATCATATGACAAATTTAAATTTTTAACAAATGTAACTTTTAGGAAACATTTCTAATATTAGACTAAAATGGTCAAGGGAAAATAATTAACCAAGTTTCAGTTTAAGTTAATTAGTTTTTATCATCTCAAGTACAAGTAAGTCAAACAAACTTCATTAATCGATATCGTCTTGATTTAATTTTAATAAAAGACCTATTACTGTCTATGTTCTATCAAAAATATTTGCAAATATTCACAAAGTTTAATTCTAGATAAAATGTGATATAAAATAGTTTGTGTACATACCATATATACTTGCTTTTATCGCAATAAAAACCTCATTAAGCTGACCAAAAAACCTACTTTAGCATCAATGTTGTTCCTAAAGCTAACTAATTTCATCGAGTAATTGTAACAATTCCATCAACAACGATTGATACTTTCATTATGAATAGACCATCCCTGTATGTGAACTTATGTGGGTTCAACTGTCATGATTTGCAAACACATTTAAATGATATTAATAGAGTTAAGCATTTCTGATGTCTGATGTCTTTCCTTACATCAAGTTAGCATGCACTATTAGGATTCCTGAACTTCTTGAACATTCTTTGTAAAGGCAGCTTAAAATTAGCAAGCACTGGCACTTTGAGAGCATGTCTTTAAAGTTTTTACTTTGCTTTACGCTTTGAACTTTGTAAATTTAAGAGAAAAGGCATTACTTGTGTTTGTGGAATATTTTTTATTATTGATGTACATCAACATCATCATTTATGTTCTTAGAATTTTTCAAATACCGTAGCTGACATTACATATACAACAACATTCTTGCATGTAGCTTGCTGTCTATGATGCTATAAATAATGTAACCGGAGTATAGGAATAAGGCAAGTTATCCAAAACTAAATCAGTTAACGTCTGTCAAACTTATCACCAAGCTAAACTAGGTTAGCATGTTAACTACTTTTTCCAAAAAGCTCTTAACCTCTCTAAATCTCTAAAAACCAACAAATTGTACTTTGTTTACTGGCAGATCATTTACTAGGTATAATCAATGTACAAAGAGACAATACAAGACATATTAAAACAGATTACACAAAGTTATAAATTATTCAAAATGTTTTAGATTGGTTATCTGGTTTTTTTTAAAATCAACACTAACACAATTTTTATCTGGATGTTGCCACTATGTCCAAAACAGTTCCGCCAAGTATCCGAAATGTTTATCTACATTTCAGGATGTCATTATAAAAAAGCCAGTCTAATCAAAAAATACTCAAATTGTTAAAAACCACTTTGATCAATATTGTAATTGATGAAATGTTGTCTATATACCAGTTTGGTTTGGTCATTATAATATATAATTTTATTTCGTCTAATGCCAATTGATAATCAAACTGTCCTAAACTCTTATGAATTGTTTCATATGTTCACATCCCACTATTTTAACACTTTTAAAATCACCTTTCAATTATTTGTTTTACTAATTACACTGATAAGGTGTAGATAACTATAGCGCCTCATAAAGCAGTTATACTGTAATGTTAAAATTCAGCCGTATTCCATGGCTCTGCTAAAGAACTTTAACCTTTTGAGTAAAGTAGTATCTTTCCAATATCCAATTGATTCTTACTATTTCAGTCCTTCGTGTCTATCCAGACACTTTGACCTTACCTGCTTGTAATGGAGAAGCAGACAATAATAACTAAATACACTATTCAAAGAAAACAGTTTTTCTGAGCTACTCCTATCAAAAAAATACTAAGGGTGTTTTTTGTTTAACTTAAAAACATTTTTGATGCTTTTCTTGGAATAGCTTATCTATCTGAATAAGATATTTCTTGCCAGAATTCTATGAATGTTTATTGTATATTCATATTAATTATTGAAATTAAGTTGGTGAAGCTTTAACATTTGTGTGGTGCTCTGGCAAAATGAGCGGAAAGTCGCGATTGAAGATTTTGATTAAATGGCTGTTAAAGAAAAAATATGGTGAAAAGATCAAATTTCGTTTTTTGACATAAAACGCATTGGTACATACGTGTTAATCTATACTTCGCGTTTTGAAGGTCAATT
>JXSR01S020413.1:37070-54206 GCA_000969725.1 Ophiothrix spiculata | reverse complement strand
TGTTTTTTTACGCTTTACCTTATTTTTCGAAGATTGCAGGTCAAATAGCGCATTATAATCGATGAATAACTAAAACAAAAACATTATAATAAAGAACATACGAAAATATCTCTATGTTGTAGTTATATGACAAAATATATCTTTATCCATTCAGTGGAATATCGTCAAATAAAATAAAATAATTTATTTATACATACACGCCGGGAAAAAACAACTTCCTTTCAAATTAATAAACTGTTTCTCTTTTTTGCTAATTATTAGATGTTTTTAGTAGTGTTTCTAGATATTTTCACTTATTCCCCTCCGTCGAAGGTCCAGTGCGCGCCGAAAGCTGTTTACACAGTTGGTTGTTTTTCCTTGTTTAACATTATATAATTTATACGGTGTGCCATATATGATTACACCCCTGGGCACTGCCTAGAGGAATCATTACTGGAGAAAACATTTATAGCACAGAGTGCATACACATACAATATGGTAACAGAGATCATGTAACTATATCTCGGCTTTTACAGCTTCGAATTTGACCATTTGTTTGCATTTTTATAGGGATTTTGCTTGCGAGGTGAAATTTAAAGGACTTTGTACTTCACAGGGCTTTTAAAGATGGCGCCGGGAGGTAAAAAGAGTAATCTTTTGCTCAGATAATCTTAAACAAAAATAATTTGGTATATTGCTAGACTATTAAGGAAGATCCAAGAAAAGGGTAAATATTTGATGGGCAAGGTCTAGGCAGGCAAGGGGGGGGGGGGGCAACATTTAAGAACAAGAAACAAGAAGAGGACTGGAAGAAACAACCAGGGAGCAACTCGTCCTTAAAGTCAAGATTTGTTTGGAGAATATACCAAAAGACATATTGAGGGAGCTAGTAGACGATTACTGGACTAATTAGGTTCGACAATTGTTGTAAACAATGTGGACAACAACTTCAAGTAATACAACTTTTAAAGTTATGTAATTTGACATGTATTTTCTGTTTTATTTAATAAAACTGAACATATTTACATAGGGATGCAATCATATATGAAACACGGTATATACCAGGTGAGTCAATAAAAATGCAATAATTAGATGGAAGCCATATTGTAAGAACAAAAGCGAGTTCAAATAAATAATGTTTATTTCTAAATAGATCATGAATTTACCTTTCAAATGGTGAAAAAATGGTGAGGATTGATAAAGGCATTGCAAAGATATGCTTATTTCAATATTATGGTATGAAAACAGTTTTGTCCAAATGCGGCATTCCTCGTCAAACATGTAAGGACCAATCGTATTGAAATTATTGCTTCAGTTATCTGAAGATTATCTCAGCCATGTTACCTTACGCAGGTTATTTCAACAACAACAGAATGAATCATTCCACAGAGTGTGGTTTATGCGAGGTGGTGCGTCGACAAGGCATCATTGTAGCTTAACACGTCTTTGAACTTATGTTTCCATGTTAAAGCACGTCTTGCTCTTCTGGTGCGCCTGGTCTCGTTAAATAAAGGCTTCAGTGATGCACAGCTGTAGAAGATTGACATGAGGGCCCTTTCTGTAAAATCTTTTATTATTTGTACCCCATTATTAAACGTCCAGTGGAGAGAGATCGGGGCTTCTCCTGACCATTCAACTTGATGTCCTATTCCAACCACATTATTGCCAAACAACTCTTGTAGGCAGTTGGGTACGGGTAGGGCACAGTAAGCAGGAACACCACCTTGCATACTCTGCGAAATGGTCCATTCTGTTGTTGTTGTTGTTGTTATGACCTGCGGAGACCTGGAACAATGTGATTGTTGATGATACGTAAGTAAATCTGGCTGAGATAGTCTTCAGATCACTGAAGCAATAATTTCAATTAGATATATTTGGTACTTACATGTTTGACGAGGAATGCCGCATTTGGACAGAACTGTTTTCATACCATAATATTGAAGTAAGCATATCTTTGGAATGCCTTTATCAATCCTCACCATTCTTTCACCATTTGAAAGATAAATTTATGATCTATTTGAAAATAAACATTATTTACTTGAATTCGTTTTTGTTCTTACAATATGGCTTCCATCTAATTATTGCGTTTTTATTGACTCACCTGGTATACACAATATGTGACGCGTTACATCAAAAGGTACAAGTTGTCGGCCAAGCAAGTTTCGAGATACAGGCCAATTAAGCTTGTAAATTATAAAGAAAATAATAAGAGAACAACCGTCTTTATTCATCATAACTTCGAAACTAAAACTTCAATTTTCACAAGCAATGTATCATTTTAAAGCTTATTTTGTCCTCTTACAAGTAACACAAAAATCTAAATTTTGTCAAAGGTAGACAACTTGTACCTTTTGATGTATTATAAACGCGTCACATATGTTTCATTAAATTTCGTACCCCTCTCTTATTAAAACCCAGTTGTTTGACCAGACTACATTTCCGGTAATATTTAGGAATATATGGACAAAAATCCTAGCGCGACATGGAGTACTAAGGCTTCTGCATAAATATAGATGAAGTATTTTAGGTCAATAAAAATAATATCGAACAACATAAACGAATACTAATCCTGACTAAATATAAAATGTGTGTTGTTTCGAAATGTGCACTATATTTCTTTTGTTATTTTGCCAGTAAAACTGCAAAAAATCAAACACAAGGTTTCGGGCTGGAATAGTCTGTATCACATCACAGCCCGAGACAGCATGAGTACCACCAAATAAAATGACCACAGCGTAAAAACACAAGTCAGAATCTGGTTCAATCTTTTTAGACAGCTTACCTCTATTAAGGGATTTACCATTCGGCTTCTGGTTTTTTTTTTAAGAACACCATTTAGACCTACCGCAGGTTTATTTTCAATATTTGAGTTTTTTAAACCGTTATGATTTTTAAATATAAGGTTGACTCTGAATCATGGTATATCTTATTTCCTTTTTCAAAATTAAATGTGTACACTATAAGGGCAATAACCATGTTGTTCTCGATTTAAATCATAATAGATATTTGCTGTATGTTAAATACGCGTTTGGCTGCTTCTTTTTTTATACAGGTACTTCACCTCCGCTTCTTGACACACTTAACTAAATCCACGTTTTTAATCATTTTCTTTTCCACTGCATTAAATTTCGAGATATATTCAAGGTGATCTTAGCCTGAGGTCCTGGACTCAGTTTTCATTTATTGTCTTCAAAATCCATTAACGTAATCTCTGTTATAAGACGTCATTTTATTTTGTTCTGCCTGTTACTTGTATGTAGTTGTCATTCATTTTTTTCTGTTTTAGAATGATAAGATGTAATGTTAAATGTTGGTATATTGTTTTTTTTTTAAGAAATAGACATATTTTCAAAGTAGCTGAGGTAACTTAGAACATTTTCAAAATGTAAGTACAAAATAGATACAAGGTCTAACCTTTTGTCTCTAAATTAATTCATTGGGTCCCGGGTATATCTTTTCTCAAAGTTAAATAGAAAACAATTGTCTAGTAATCATGAATGTTCGTGTAGTGTTGTTTTTAGCTCGGCAAGGGTAACTTTAGAAGTAGGCAGATCCTTGGTGTGAAAACTTTGATCCTTTTGCCTGATATTTAAACCTTTTTATATGGTTTTCCAATGAATTTGAAAAAGGTTTGTTCATATTTGAAACCATTAATTGATCATAACTGATCCTTTCGTTTGACATTTGCCTGGTACCAATGGAGAGGCATGTATGCTTCATCAAAGTTATTAAGTTTAGTAAAATTGGCCAATGCATTACGTAATTATAAATAACGTCGTTACGGTAATTATACGTTTATACAAAATACACCCTATTTTGTATTGTCATGACAATGTTGGCAATAAGTAGAAAATATGATAATTATAACCTGTCATGCAAGTTGATGCTGCATAGCATGCATTCATTTATTTTCAAAAAAGTGACTTGAATTTTTATAAGGTCCTCGCCAAATAAGCAACCCATTCATTTTAAAAAGTATATTGGTATTTAGGTATAATAATTGAAAAATATGCAATTTAAAAAATGGTCTGATGAAATGTGTCAAACAACAAAGGTAAAATCAACAAAGCGAAACTCATATCTCTCAAATATACCTTTATAGATTTTTGAATGATTTATACTGAACAAAAATCGATTATCGCTGTTTCTTTTTTCCTTTCCTCAACAGCATCATGACATTAACTGACGATCGTTTAATCAAGAGCACTTGGTAGACCTGTGTATTCAAAAATTATTTTCTCCTCTTTTCGCATATCTATAGGCATATATTTATGAAATTATTATAGGCGTATACAAAATTGCATAAAATTCTGAGGTATCTATATGCCAGCAATTTCTTCTATTTTACCTAATTTACTGTACAAAAAGACTAGAATTCGTCATAAATCAAATTTGCAGAATTTAAATCATATTTTTTTTACTAATGTGACCATTTCGTTGCGCATACATTCCGATGTGTATAAAAAATAGTAAATAGATATCGTGCAGCGATATGATGACTGCGGTGGTTGGAAAAGCTAACTATCGCTATATCCCATGGGTCATGTATATTCATGTTTTAATATTCATGAGTTTATTGATTTGTTTTTTTATATAAATATGAAGGGGTGTGCAACGAAAGAATATTTATCTCACTAAACACATTTGCCGTGACAATTTTAGTTGCTGTGACACTCTTATCATGCATAGTATGACGCAACGTTTAGCGGCAAAAATCGAGCCTCGGCGCGAGGCACGGTACTTTTGGATCAGCTGAAAGCGGCAAAATGCCAAAAGGTAAATTTTATGATTATTTGTTATCCTATAATTAATTACATATGTATTATATATTATATCAAATTTTAAGAACATAAAGATATGATTTTAAGATGAGTTTGACTCATTTCCTGCATATTCTTTTTCGCTAGAACTTCTGGCAGCAGATTGGCTTTTGATTTTTAATAGCCGTTATAATTTAAGATTTTTAACTCAACAATTATATGATAGATAACTTTTTAACAATAATTATAAATGTATACGCTGTCAATAGTTTCAGCAATATAACCATATATTATATTTTTGATTTTAATGTCAAAACCAGACTCTCTGCATTCGGCATGGGATTTTTTTTTTTTTTTTGAAAAAAAGCAAAAATGGTCATGATAGTTAAAAAGGGCGTGCAGCTATATAATTAACGAAAAGGGAAATTGACGAACAATCTTGCCTTACAAAAACATTCCTGTAGGCCTATAAAAACTCAGCGGACACCTTCGGCGTATCAAGTACATAACTTGAAGATAATTTAATTCCAAAATAGAAATGTTTTTGTTGTTGGCGAATGTGCCATCGATAAACTAAACGAAGCAAAGACTGCGTACGGCACTACACAGTAAAAAATAATTACTCATATCGTGGTAAAAAGGGAACTCGCGTCTTCTTTGTAAACTTAACCTCTACTAAAATGGTAAACAATTGCCCTGTTTTTGGTAATAAACTATCATCGGCATGGTAAACCATGGTAAACATGGCAAGCCATGGTAAACTTTTACCACTGCCGATGGTAGTTTATTACCAAAAACAGGGCAATTGTTTACCATTTTAGTAGAGGTTAAGTTTACAAAGAAGACGCGAGTTCCCTTTTTACCACGATATGAGTAATTATTTTTTACTGTGTAGATTAGGCCGAAAGCTAACAAAACCCCAAGAAAGTGAGGATGCACATGTAAAATAAAAGCCGAATTTCGGTATAGGGTACACTCAGAATAATAAAAAAAAAAGCTTAGATGCACCATTGTAAACTGCGAATATGAAACATGCATATGATATAAGTGTCAGTATAGTAGTTGGCTTACTTCAGACCTGAGAACTTTCAATAAGATCCATAATCTTGACAAAATCGAATTAGAAAAAAACAAACTGTAGCAAGAACATTTTAATTACTAATTAGCGCACACGCAGGCCTACACGTAAACAATTACAATTGTTAACAATACCAGTCAATGTTGTTTGTTTTTATATGATTCCTTTCCCCAACTTTCCCGAAATAAAACATATGACTTTAAGGTTAGGCCTACTTCATTATATTTCCACAAGTTAAATTGCTTGTTTACGCAATACTACAGTGCGCCGTGATTGCGGCTGCGTAACGCATATTTGCGATCCGCGCGTATCTTAAGTTTATCACGCGTACTAAACTTCGTTGCGACAGTCGATGCGGTCTGCACAAATGTACTAAGAAGAAACGCTGGTGTAATGGTTCTCTCGCTGAGGATTTTATTTTTCGCTGGATCGTGTACACGGTAAGAATTCTGAAAATTTTTATTGATTTCAGGATGATTGCAATTTAATAATTATTGATAATACGTGTTATTTATTTGGTAAATGTACGTGAACTTCAGTCTTAGCGGAGAAACAAATTGGCGGCAATGAATTTCGCTTTCGGGAGGTATGCAAAGTTTTTTTAATAAATTACCATTATAAAATGTTGTGATTAATTATTCATTATTGTTACCGTATTTGGCATATCAACACGCGAACGCAACAATACACGAACGCGACGCAACGTTGAAAGATGTTTCATTTTTGTCAAAACTTGTTTTGGTAAATGGCGACTTTTGATTGGCTTAGAACGATTTGTTGCACAAATAAGTAAAGAAATAATAAATACGTCATGAACGACTTACTAAATATTCATATATGAATATTTATGTTTATTGATATCAATACGTCAGAATTGATAGCAGTACAGTTAATTAAACATTCGCATCATTATTTAATCGGGGAATTATATAACTGTTAAGCCTAAAACATTTAAAAATATATATCCAAATTGATGAACACAGGGCCGGTTAAAAAAAAATCACTTCGATTTGAGGAAAAAGTAGTGTCAAAACAAGTCGTCCTGGTGCTCACGGTACTACAGATAGTACGAAAGTCAATCAATGCAAAATTAAGTGGAAACATCTAAATGCTTCATTACATTTTAGTAGAAAAATGAGAATTCAAATAGTTCAAAAATCTCTTATGGCGCCGTACTTCTTTGTTTTTCAACGTCTTGTTTGACCATCTTGGGGACCAGCTCTGACACATGAGACATTAAGCGGCATTTCCGTGGATTTCCGTCACTTAGATATGTGACATTCTTTAAACGCAAAGGTTTCCACTAGAGAATTAAATGTCAGTGAACATATTGCAATTTGGTACAAATAAAGACACAATATAACGACAGACAAGGACGAAATGTAAAGTTGATAAAACTTACATTATTACTTGTTTTGACGAATACTTTTTGAAGCATATATCATCTGCAATACTTTGCTTGTTGAGTTGCGTTATATTTGATTCATTTATTTTAATAAGTTTAATTCATTCATTCATTCATTTATTTATTCATTCATTTTCCATCACCCATACAAATATTTAGCTGTGATGGAGTGATTGCATCAACAAGCGAAGACCTATAAAACGATGCAACCCCTTTTCAAGTAACAGTATCTTCAAAATTAAAACAGCGGAGTTGAGGTCAGTAGGGAGATTTTAAAAAATATGTTTAATTTCAATTGGTAATGTTTAACCAACGCTATGTTTAATCAGGTATAGAAGTGCGTATTTGTCTGCTCAAATTTGAAGAATTTTTAGTCATTGATGTATCATATCAACCTACTTTGTCTACGGTAAAAACAAAACTCAATAGCATTTTATTCAAAAAGAACTAACATAATCGTGTAAAAGGACACGATTTCTTTTTTTGTTTGATAATTCATAAAAGTGAAGATTTATACGTTGTGGTAGAAACTAAATTGAAGATGGATGAAAGTACTTCTGGAGGTACGTAAATTACAGTAGTGCAAAAGTTAAATCCATCATCATTTTTTTTTTGTTGCTTTAAACGTATGATTCTAATGCGAAACATAAAAAAAGTTTAACAGTTAGCTTATTGCTGTTTTGATCAAGTCCCATTTATATTTGTTAATCGTTCTACTTTTGCTTGGGACCGTTTCAAAAACTCAACCAAGATATGTTTAAAGTATTATTCTGAAAAATAAAAGTTATCAGTTTAAAACCAATATACGCCCATCTGTGCGTCCTTTAAATCGTAAGCACTACTCGAAGTATGTGCGTCTTTTCCATTTTATATGCTATAAGACCTAACTTCAGTCTTTAAAAGACGATAACAACATCAGGCTTTTTTGTTTGTTTGTTTGTTTGTTTACAGTTTGGCAATTTTTTAAAACTCGTTTTGCTATTTTCTTGTGTTTATTCAGATGGCACACCTGCTCTTGCTGACAAACTTAAAAATCCCTGTCATGTCAACTATTTTTTGGACATGATCAACTTGATATTAGCCCGAAGTTTTCCGATTTGTTTTCCCTTTATGTCTTAACTTTATCCGTAACGGTAAAATACAAATAAGATCATCTACCTGGTGCATTTTTTGTCTAATTTCATAATTAATACTCTTTGGTTCAAGCTTCTCGAGAAACACATGCCAAAAACTTCATTTTTTGGCTTGAGGCCAGTTGTGTAGTACAGCCAATCACATAACGGCCATTTGTGCTTAAATTGAAAAATACAAATGGTACTTGAAAAACAGAATTTTTTATTCCATATTCATGAAAGGAACCTTTTTGAATTAAATTTATGATAATCGGACTGTTCGGATCAGAGAAATCGAACGGTATGTTTCGTTTGTTTACATCGGTTACCATTTGTAAACACATCTTCAAACATCATTTTTTTTTTGGGACTAACAACTTCGGGAAGTGTTTATAATAGGTAAATTTAGTATTAATGTCCGTTGTTTATGGAGTGTTGCAGTTCGTATTTGATAAATATGATCATATTTGGGATATTGGGTATGTGCACTTATGCTATATAGGTTTGATTGCAGAGCTTGCTTCTGGCTGTGGTACCAATACCTTTGCCAGAAATTTTGGGTAAGTTCAAGCTTGTGTTGACACCTACATTTTATCTATTAGAGGGATCAAAGGTCAACTTTCCAACGTTGTCAGAGTTTTAGATTTAAGGGGTTACAATATTAGACGATCAAAAGGGTTCAATATGACTACTTAATCTGAATTTTCCTTCAAAAGGCATCAGTAAATGTCAAATTGTAAACATTCGTTTTGTGTGTGAGATGTTGGTTTCAGCACAGACCAGTGGTCTCAATGATGATAACTCCCTTTTGCAAGGAAAAACGATAAATGCTCACAAATTAATATATTTACTGATTTTAGATCTGAAAAGTATTGATTTTACCTGTATATTGAGTTGTACTTCACATGGAATTCAATTTTGGATGTCACAAAAGTAATATAAAGTTTGTAGAAGGTTAGAAATTGGAATCAATGTAAATAGAACACTTTAATCGGTGAAGGCACTTTTCACAAATAATGTCTTTTAAAATCATATTGCACTTATCTGACTGTATTGAAAGCATATCCATGTAGTTCAAAACAGCTATAACAACAACACCTATATCATTATGACGCAAATTTGGTTTAAAGCACGTGTTGATTAAAAGTAAGTTTATATGATGTGACTACAATACACATTTAAAATATTGATTTTTTTTTCGGGGGGGGGGGTCGCTTAATGCAAAAGGCTGTTAATTCGTCACCCGTTCTGTAACTTCTTATCATCTTGATTGAATCTTAACCTCGCAATAGATTATTGGCAGAATATGGTACTGACAAGTACAATGTACATCTAGTTAACTTCTTTACGTAGTGGAATATTAAAGAACGTATTATTGCAAACTTTATTTATGATTCTCAGGAAGATCGAACGAACTATTTTAGACAAATATTACTACCGGTATATCATTTTAAGTCACTCAGCTACGATTATTAACTGGATATATTCGTATTTTTGTTGTTGATAATTATATTTAAAAAAAGGGCTCCACAATCATGGTAATTTATTTTGGTTTGTTAAAGTTAACAACTAATTATTAAAACATTCAATAAAACTTTCCCTTTTTATTACAACGGCTACAAGTATAGACAATGTTTATAAAATCTTATAGTACTAATTTGACCACTAACAAGTGCGTGTTTTATTGAAATTTAAAGCCACGTGTCAAAACAATCTTTCTTAATTAACTTCATCAGCTTTCTACTAAACGGCGTAATATGCTGAATTACAAAACGGCTTAGAGACCATTTTTTCAAAAATGAGTTTGATAGATTTTTACAGACTTTTAACTCGTTCATCATCCTGGCAAAAATGTTGTTGAAACATTTCTATAAAAGGGTTAAAATCACCGAAAATGTTACTTTTATGCCAAAATATGGACATCGTATGACCATATTTTGGCATAAAATGACATAATGCCCATATATGGTTACGGTTTTTTTAAACATGCCCAGATGTTGAAATTTGGTATTTATAAAGTATATCACAGCCTAACAAATAATTAAAAAGAAATTTCGCAAACATTCGGATGATAGGTGGTTCTAAAGTTGAAATTTGATGAGCTGTCCTGCAAAACGGCTTACATACACTTTCAACAAAAAATCAATAGCTAATTAATAAAAAAAATATTTGATGAATTATCTAAATTACACCTTATTCTTAAAGACATACTATAATAGTAAAAAGTTACTAAAATCATTATCAGGAATCTTAGCAATTGTTGTCTTTTTCTCAAAAAGTGCAAAATGGATGTAAGCCGTTTTGCAAGTCAACTCTTCATATAGCCTCACTTATCAAGGGCTTTGGCAGGAAGAGCTACCACCTGGATGGAGCAGACCAAGTGGACAGAATGGTAGTGCCTCAACCGCATCAGGACTGGTGTGGGCCACTCAAATGTGAACCTTCGGAAGTTGGGATATTGGGATTCGGTCAGAGATATAGATATAACTTGCGATTGCGATCTTCTGAAACTTAATTCCAAAGAACGGGCACAAGAGTCAAAATGCCGTTTTGAGAGAATCAGTGTTTAAAAATTCGCTTCATGTAAACATTTATTGTGTAATTTCAGCATCTGCTTGACATATCTTTTAGCACTTATGTGAATAACCATGTTTAAAGATTATTAACAAATCTTTTCCAAGATCATTGCGTTCATTTATTTAAATAAAATTACAGTTAAAGTTATGCCGGTATGTCTGATCATCGCCATAGAATGTTTAGTTATATGCCACACACATATCATAAGGGAATACATAACGTTATGTGCCAATGCAAAATCGGTAGTTTGTGTTCAGGCATACCGGTGTAATGAAATACAGCGTCCGTGTGACTGAGTGTCCTAGCTGCTATTCATTACATTGCAGAACGTACTTGTACATGTGCGATCAATAAATCATTGATTGTGACTTATTCCGTGTAGTTCAATTAGACCCGGACTCCTGGTTATGGGGGACACTCAGTCTCATTACACCGGCACAAGAGTAAACAAAAGAATACAAATGGCCTGATATTTTCAGAATGACATGAGAATTGAAAGTTACATAAACTGATATTAATAATGTACTTTGGGAACTGTACTTTAGAACTCAGTGTGTTAAAGTGCTCTATGTTGTTGAAAAACAAGAAATAATTTATAATAATAATAATAATAATGCCGCTTTTATAATGCGCAATCAAAATCAAGACAGATTACTCTACGCGCAATGAAACAAAGGAAAAATCACAGAATGAACATGCATACATTAGAAACAAAGCAAAATTAACAAAAAACAAACAGAAAGTTGATTCAAGCAAGTCTCAAGAGTCTCAGAAAAACACAGTGCTGGAGGCTGCAGAACAAAACACGCAGGAAAGATAAGGCAGCCGAAACTGAAAGGATGAAAAACAAACAACCACTGCGATGAAGATCAGAGACTCTGAGGCTAGCTTACCAACCATAAGCAATTTTAAAAAGATGTTCTTTCAAAAGTTTTTTAAAAGTATAAACAGTTCTGGCTTTTTTGAGTTCCAGTGGCAATGCATTCCAAAGTTTTGGAGCTCTAATTGAGAATGCCCTCTCCCCATAGGTAATGGTCCTGGCCATGGGCATCTGCAGCAAGTTACTGGAGCTGGATCTTTATCTAGTACTTTTTATAATTTGGTCGAATATTTCCGTTGCAAATAATCTGTGAGCTAAAACTAACGTTTCACTAGTTCAGGCAAGTCAACGCCGAAGGAAAAAGACAACCCGGAATGATGATTTTTACTTTATCATGTATCACAAATGCGCAAAGATTCTAACCTCGGTAAAAGTGGATATAAAGAGAATTCTTCGAATTGATATAGACACCATTTCCGGATGGACTGGACATTCTGAAGTGTGTGATCAGGAAGCTAGCAGCATCTTATCGCTTCCATTCTAGCTCAAATGTATCTGTTGCAAGTCATCTACAGAGAATCTAATATGGTAGTAATAGTTTATCTTTTGAGTCTTCAGTCGAGGTGTGTTAACAATATGTTCGGCCTCGGCAAAGCTTAAAAGTCCTAAATATGTTCCGAAATTTCTTGAATCTCTGATGAAGGACAGATTATCTACAGATTACTTAGTAAGACTGTATTTCCTACTTTTTTTCTGGTAAGCCATGTAACATGCGAATGAATAAAACGCCCGCGGAAGAATGCCACTATTTTTTGTTCCTCAAAATTGACCTAAGCGGGGAATATGCGGCATACAAAAATTGTGATGCAACATGCCGAAACAATGATCCCCTTCGAACTACTCTGGCATGTACATTCACAGAAACGGAACACTATCAATAACAACATGTTACAGAAAAGGTGTAAAAGGTGTAATGGTGTGCTAGAAAGGATTTTATTTTTCTATTGCCCCGTGTTAAGGTAAAATGCGATAATTTATTTCCAACTTTAAACTTGTATATTTACATAAGTAAAAGTATACATTTTCTGACTCCAAATCATATCATAAATCACACAGTATAGTTTTGACAAGTTTAACTGATAATTTCTGCAGCGCTGTTTCTCTGTTCAAGTGTGTCAGAAATCAATCTATTAAGTATGTGTCAAAATTTATAATGCCAGGTTTTAGACAGTTCAGTTATTTGTTATTTATAAGCACCAGTGTTATTAAGGTCGCTTGTCGCTAGCAAATATTCAATTTACCAATCGGTGCCATTTGAAGGTGTTCAGTTTCCCACAAAGTTAATTACAAACTAGTCTGCATAAAAGTCACTGTATTTTGACAAAAAACCGTTAACGTCCATATGACATGTTTAAAAAGCCTAAAAATGTCTAAAATATAAATGTATATGTGACAGGTTCTTAAGCCGGTGAATTGCAAAATTATGATAATGTAAAAAAAAAAACCTGTCACACATGATTTACAATAAGACGTTGATATTGTTGATGTCAGTACACTGTTCCTTCAAGTCTCTTATGATCTAATCTGACAGGTAAAAACATCTGACAAATAATGCGTTATATTATTTGACACTTTTGCATCGTGACCGGAGAAGACATTTAGGCAGTGACTATATACACGACTAGTCGTGTAGCCAGATACCAAAACGTTATATACAAGACCGTCGCTATCAATACCTTTAGAAGCATATAAGGGATGTTTACGGTCCATTATCGTCACCTTGTAGGGTAAGGTGGGGTAATCCGACCGCGGGGTAATCCCGAACGACCGTTCGCAATACCCCGTTTCCATGTCAACCAGTATCGACGTGACCAATAAATTTGCCAAATTTGAAACACTTACCGAGCTTTTCAATATGTATGATTATTATTTTATTTTTACTACAAGAAACAGAACATTAAATTTGTGCCCCACACGGACTTGCTATTGAAAAAGCACGTTCGGGATTACCCCACGGCCGCGGGGTAATCCCGAACACCGCCATTTTTTGTTTGGACCATAACTTATTAACTTCGTAATGCTTCCACTTTGTATCGGTAAAGTTATTTTTGGTAAACCTTGCTTTACTGTCAACTTATAGGCTTCAGAGTAAAGATGTTCGGTATTACCCCACTTACCCCTACTACTTGCTTTAATTTCAGGAAATATGTTTAGTTGTTTGCGCCTGTACTGGGAAGTAATTTTTTAATGGTACACGCCACTAGGAGAGCCACTTCCGGCCAAAGTTTATAGTCCCTTATTTTTTTTTCTTTAAATCGAATTTTTTTTGTGCTTTATGTGTTATTTTTGTCTTCGAATTAGGTATTTTCAGAACACCACAAGTCTATTCTATATGTCTTCAACTTGAAATTTGACGGTCGTGTATATAACCTTTTGCTAGTTACGCGAAAGACGGTCGTGTATATAACCTTTTGCTAGTTACGCGAAAGACGGTCGTGTATATAACCTTTTCAAGGCTTTTGCTAGTTACGCGAAAGACGGTCGTGTATATAACCTTTTGCTAGTTACGCGAAAGACGGTCGTGTATATAACCTTTGCCTTCTTTTTATTGTACTGACGCGTGTTTTCGTCCTGTGACTTCTCTATATAATTATGTAGAGGTGGTCAACAAACCAACATTATAATTTGCATTTTAAAGACAGATTGTGACAAGAAAGATTTAAAATGGCCGTATAGGAAAACATAATTATGATAATTTTAAATTATGCCATATATAATCACAAGTTTCACTTAAGCAGTTTTGGATTTGTATCCTCTTTAATTAAGAAGTCAAAGTGTCTTTAGTGTCAACTAAATTTTAAAACATTAATATGACTTATTATGGTACAGCAGTTTCTTACATATCTTTGTAGTTTTGAAGCTATCCAAGCAAGGAAACCGAAATATCCATCATAGATAGATTCAGATATTCTTGAAGCGTTCAATTATTTATTTATATTCATTTTGAAAGCGTATTACTTCATTTTTAGTCTGCAGCCTCTCAACATTTTGACATTTGATATACCATATATTATTCTGAAGACAGAGTTGTTCTATTATCTGACAGTTATTCTGATGAATTAACATGGAAATAAGTAAATAAATGGATATCAGGTGACAATTTGCTTTGTAGTTTCATTCCAATTTCACAGTAAATAAGGAAAAATTACTTGAGGTTATGCGCGTATGAAAATAATTCAATAAAGATCGTCTCTCAGAGCGTAATCATTGGTATCACATCAAATTAAGGCAGCAAGGTAACAACATTGTTCTTTTAAATGTTGTATCTTTGGCATGATAATCAACCCAACACGTTG
Source organism: Ophiothrix spiculata (assembly GCA_000969725.1). Lineage (NCBI taxonomy): Eukaryota > Metazoa > Echinodermata > Ophiuroidea > Amphilepidida > Ophiotrichidae > Ophiothrix > Ophiothrix spiculata. The sequence goes on along the minus strand of JXSR01S020413.1, from coordinate 39,119 downwards.
AGCAAAAATGAGTGTACGTATACTAATAGGACTTTTTCATACTTTAAATAAAATAAACGTTCACAAGGTCTATGTAAATGTCGCTTTCAAGACCAAACCCCTGGTAATTTATGTCTGTTTGTGTTCGTGGTCTGGGGTATTGAAGAGACGTGGGAGACTTTACAGTGAGGTGGTTTAATTGTACGTTGTTAACGCGTAATTTGTATTGTTATTCTGCGTATATTTGGTTGTTGTATTATTTCTTTTTATCGGCTATTCTCACGAAAGTGACTCCACTTGAGTTGGAAAAATCGAAAAAATGAAGTTTCATAAAAACGTGCTAAATAAACTTTTATTATTAGCTAGTATGTCAAGTATCATGGAACCACAAAAGTTATGAACACCACTATTCTTATATTTTTATACAAGAACTTTCAAATTTAGTATGTAAAAGAATAGGAAGAGCTGTCAAACAAGTGCCTGTCCTGCCCTATTTGAGGCAACGATTCGAATTAAGTTGCTTAATTACTTCGAGGAGCAACTCGGGGAAGCCTAAAATTGACATAAGAGATAATTTCAAGGATCTTTGTAATTTTTGTTATTGCATTGGATAACGTAATATACATAACGTAATATACATTTTGATGTTTTTCCATCAGTTAAATTAAGATGATCACATACATTGCTGGTTATTTTGGCTAAACATGGTCAGGGGATTAAGGCCTATGCCTTGATATGCATAAAGGTAGTCTAGACTCTTGCATATTTTAGATTTGGTGATAACGTAATATACATGCTTAAAACGGACACAATAAATTTTGGAATATAATTGTTTTTAAAAGCCAAACTTACGACCAAACATTTTTAATGTTATGACTTTCAAATGTACACATATGTTAGCCTTCGAGTTGCGCAAAAAGTGTTATGGTTACCGTTCAGTATGATCTTAGGAATCGAGATACTACATGGATAACGTAATATACACTGATTTCGCGGAAACCTTATACTTGTTTCTGGTGGCTTACCAGGAAATCCAACTTTCAAAATTGATAATTATCTTATATTATTGATGCATTTGGAGAAATAAATCACACGGGCATGAACAAGAAAATGTTTTTTTATGATGTATCTATCACTATAAAATAGATGCCTCTTGCAAAGACATGCCATTTTTGCCTAATTTGGTGTCTTCTTGAAGCAAAATGACCAAGATAACGGTAAACAAAGTATGGAAAACTATATATGTCCACGTAGAGCTCACCAAGTACTACATGAATATGAGCATTTTTACTTATTTAAAGCAAAACATAAGAATTTTCAGACCAAAGAACGAAATATGGCTACTGGCGCCATTATCGTGAGAATGGCCGTTATCATTGTATGAGTATATAAAAAAACTGTCACAGATGATTTACAATAACACGTTGATATTGTTAATGTCAGAACACTCTTTCTTCAAGTCTCTTATGATCTAATCTGACAGGTAAAAACATCTGACAAATGATGCGTTATATTAGTTGAGACTTTTGCATCGTGACCGGAAAAGTTATGAGTTTGGTTTCATTGTACTGACGCGTGTTTTCGTCCAATTATTTCCCTATATAACTATGTAGAGATGGTTAACAAACCTACATTATAATTTGCATTTTACAGAAAGAAATATTTAAAATAACCGTATAGAAAAACAGAATTATGATAATTTTAAAGCATTATGCCATATATAATCACATATTTCACTTAAGCAATTTTGGATTTGTGTCCTCTTTAATTAGGAAGTCAAAATGTGATTATATTTGTTTTGAACTAAAGTTCAACTAAATTTTCACAGTTTAACCCTCGTCCACCTAACTTATTTTCTACTACGTCGTCACCTAAGGGTGTGGGGGGTTGGGGGGGTTACCACCCCCTATGAAAATGAAACTGACGTACCAAAAGTGTGGTTGTTTTATACTATAGTATAGGGTATGGTCTCCTTTTTCTATTGATACCAAAATCATGAAAATCGGTCAAGGCGTTACGTAATTATGACGTCATAAAGTACTTTAGGTCGGAAAATTTCGTCGAAATCTG
>JXSR01S020412.1:15040-28029 GCA_000969725.1 Ophiothrix spiculata | reverse complement strand
CACGTATTCATTGCACTATGCTAGTCTGATCATTAAAGTGTACATTTTATTTGTATTCAAAGGAAAAATTTCAATGAACATACATATTGTAGGCTGAGCCTACGTGTACAGAAGTACATTTTGTAATAGTTTATCTATGAAGTATGATGGTGCTTGACTTGAGATCAACATTGAGTGGGAACAAGAGATCAAGAGCATGGAAAATTGTTGAATCACACTTGAGATTTTTCCAGCTTTTCCGCTGGGTTCTGCACTCTTAAAACACCCAAGTCAAATTTGACGAGGTGTCGAGTAAAATATGACTTCACTAGATTCTAGTCAAATTGACTAGAATTTTGGTCAAATTCCACTTAATTCTAGTTAATTTGACTAGATATTCTTGTCATATTGACTAGATTCTGTTCAAATTTGACTGACTAGACCATTCTAGTCAAAAATTTTGACTAGATTATCTAGTGAAGTCATATTTTACACGATTCTAGTCAAAAATGACTAGATACTTTTAAGAGTGTGGGGTTTTTTATGTCAACAATTTCCACAATTAATTAAAGGGGCATTGTACAAAACTTTAAATTTTATTGAGTATGATTTACACTTCATATGTTAGAAAATAACAGTCAATTAATTAACAGATATCGGGAAAAATTTGATCAAAACCTTCAGAAAAGTCTAAAATTTGAATTTTATGTTGTCTGTTGATCTTGGGTATGAGGCTATTCTGTAATTTATTGATGCTATATATCAAGAAAGAAACCAAAATTTGTTTTCTAAAACATTCCTTTCACATCATAGATTGCAGATAAATCAAAAGAAATTTGGAGTTTGCATTACATGTAGATCTCATGAAAAGGCCAATTTTAAATAAAAAAAAACTACAATGTATAGAGGGCAGTATTTATCGTTGTCGACAACGATAATTAAAAATAAAAGAATATCTAAATATTTTGATATATAGGGTTTGAATTTGACAATGAAACTTTGCATGCTGTCATTATTATTGCCAATACTTCAAATGATGCAAAAACCTCAAAATGCTTGGGGAAAAGTTTGGGGATGATGCTGAACTTGTCTGAACAATGCCCCTTTAATTTTGAAGTAATGTATACATGTACACCTACATGTACTCCTATGATTCAACTTGTTAATTTACTAGTTATTTTAAAAATTCTTAATCATTGATGTAAGATTTTAAGGAAAATATTTTCAGATAGAACAATCATTTTTCACAATTTTTTGTTCCAGATGGAAATAACTTTCTCCTCATTATTTACTAAAAAAAACTAATTTAAAGAGGTTTTAAAGTGAAAAGAAAAAAACACCCTGTCCTTCTTTAAGGATTAATAATTTTCCCTTTATAACTCTCATTCTCTCTTTTTGATCTGATAGTCAGCAAAAAATGAATCCCATTGAAAAGATTCATCTCAGGAGATCTTTATTTTCAAAGTCGCCATATACACATAGAATGTTCTTTCTGTGTATATTGCATTTCCCGATTCTAGTATTATAGCGACGGCAAATAAATTGATAGGGAAGGCCCAGGATCAAATCATAATGTGACAGAGGATGCAATAAATCAGATTTGAGTACATTGCTGAAATGTGTCTTCATTTATCTTCAAGTCCAATTTATTGTTCAGCCAATAAAGATCAGTCTATAGGTCTTCTTCAATTTCTCCAAATCTTTTGGACCATATCTAGACTGATCATTTGAGATGAATGTTAGAGTATTCAGGGTACACGTGACACTTTTCAAGTCTTGTCCATCAAAAGAAATTTTTCAAATTCAAGAAGTAGGCCTATAGATATGTGCTCCACATTGAAAGGTTTTAATATGTACACATACAGTGAATTCATAACACATGTCTTTTAAAATTGATATTATATTCATGTTCATAGAAGAGTTAGTGATTGCTCTTTAAATGTTGTTTCATCCAAAAATTGTGTTGAAAGTACAATGTACATATACCAAATGTCTTTTTATAAAAGCAATACAATTTAGGGGTAAAATAAAATATTTGAAATCCTTTCCTTGCATCATAAAAGTTTGAAAGCATAATTTTTTTTTAAATAAAATTGATTCCCTTCCTTCCTTCCCAAAATGTTTAAAGCATGTTACCGGAAACATATACTTTATTTTACTGGGCCCAAGTGGTGTTCAGTGAAAACAGTAGGGAACTTATTCAGAATTGAATGAACACCAACAGTCTGGGTACAAGCAAAACTGAAGAGTCCCATTCCTTAGAAATCTACTAGAAAAATAATATTCTAAAAACACTGACATTGCCAAATTTTGTATCAATACACCTGAAATCTGAAAAATATTTCTGAAAACCACAAAATCCTTAAAAGTCAAAGAGTCTGTAGCAGAACTAACTATTTGGACCTAAAAGTAACATGATGATGAGGAATCGCTTCGCTACAACTTTGGCAGTTCAGATTGGAAAATACTTTTTAGATCAGAACAAAAGAGACTATTTATTTACTTTCGGAAATTCAATGTCAACCATTGGCATTCATCCTGTCCATTGTTTGACCATGGAGTTAGACACAGTTACTGCACAATGTGTTGGTTTAGGTTTGGTTTGTATGGGAAGCCCAGGGGACACTCAGTCAGACAGAATTTACAATTGAATGTATAATCTGCTATGGTTTAAAATTAACTGAAAAATGGATCTTAAGTCTCCCCCTTCCTCACATGCTCACAAACACATCCTGCAACAATGGCCTAGAAAACCTACATTTGTAAAAAGCAAATTCTTGATTGTAGTAAAATATCTAAAATGTTTCTTTGCATTGTTTGTATAGAAATATGACAATTGAAATAATTATTATTATTTATGGGCTACACTTTCCTTGCTACATGTACTTCAAGGGCCAAACTTTTATACTCATTTGGTTTGGAACTTCAGAAGTTGGTTTGATGAGCCATTGGTCCCATGAAAGCCCATAGCCAATGGGGGAGGGGTGGTGCGGTGGGGGCATCACCCCCCCCCCCACCAAAAAAAAAAAAAATAATAATAATAATAATAATATACAAAAAAGGTCCACAAAAATTCCACCAAAAGAACACCCAAAGCACGTAGGGCTAAATGTTGGTCGTTTCTTAAAATACATTTTTGTACTAGATACAAATTGCTTGGAAAACTACTAACTACTACTTTTTTTTTTGTCACTTGGTCGACCAAAACAAAGATTTTTCCTCCAAAAGGTCAACTTTTTGAAAATCTGCACCCCCTTGAAAAAATCCTGGCTACTGGTCTGGTCCCATGTGAAAATACCCCAACTTAAGACACTGCATACAGTATTGCATTAAATTTATGTCAAACTACTGTCTGTGCTCCCCTCCCCCCCAGATGAGAAATGACCTCTACAGAGGTTACCACGGTTACACTGTAAATTATCCACAGTGGATGGTTTTCTGTTGAAAGCTTCATCAAGATTAAATTGTGCAGTTAACTCATTTCAAATTTCCGATTTGAGTGTCAATTGGACAATTCAAGCATAAAACAAGAACCACCTTGATTGTTAGCATGCCCACGATGATAACAATTTTCAAATTTCATTTTAATTTGTTGTAAAATTGTAAATCATCTAAAGACTTTTCAAAACAAATTATGAAAATATCGACTGATCCTATAAAGTAATCTGACAGTGATACAATGTAATTTTATAATTTCATACACAAATTTAAGTTAATTGAAACCTTAGTCTTTAAAGACCCTCGGTAATGTCCACAAACCAAACGAGCGCCTTTGAGCGCTTGCCATACAATGTAGGCGAAAATTTTGTTGCGTTGAGTCTGCGGGATCGCAGCGTTTCTAGTGACTGGATGGTGTGTTAGCATGTTCATAGTAAAATGGTCTGTAGCACAGACTATTGAAACCTGAGATGGCAGACATATTACATGTAAATAAATATCTACATGTACATGTAACCGCCTAATGCGCCTATTAAATTTAAATGAAATTTTTACAAAATCAGTAAAAATTAAATCTTACCCGTCTCCATCTGACATGCCCAGTATCCACATCATCGTCATCATTGGTTCCGTGCATCATATTTCCTCCAGGTCCAACATACATAGAATGGCGTCCACTCGGTGGTAATCCTTTAATTCCAATATCCATCCTTGGCGGAGCATGTGGCTTAGTCTTTTTGGATTTAACGACAGGTCCTCCATACGACACGTTATACATCATGTTGTCTGGTCGTTTACTTGAACCAAACCTATCAAGTGTTGCTGCCCTGTGAGGGGTTTCTGATTGTTGTTGCATGATAGTCACACTTTGGGGACGTTGTCTTGTAAGAGTACTAGAAGACTGCTTTACAGGTGGACTTTGGAAGCCCAAAGGATCAGGACGAGCTCTTGGCGTGAGTCGTCCAGATGGACCCCCAGTACTCTGGGGAGATCTGTCCGTGGAGGACGGAGATGTTCCATTTGAAGACACTGAAAATGGATCCGAAGACATACTAAAATTACCCGTATTTGATAGTCTTGGATTTGTGGGACTTGATCCCGGAAGATTCCCTCGTGCTCTTTGGTTTCTGATGTGGGCGGCAACATTGACAATCACATGGTCTGGACCACTATTTCCATTGGAATCATGAGTTCCGTTTCCAAATCCGCTGTCGCTGTTGCTGCTATTACTGTTACTGCGATTAGGCATACCTAGGCCGACGTAAGGAGATTGGCCGTAGACGTCCGCATACTGCATCATGTTTGTCTGTCTGTCCCGATATAACTGCGCTACGTTATGAAGGATGGGTTTGGATGATGGAGGGAATTCTTCACAATAACCGGAGTCCGGGTCTAACGCACAGTGCACACCAAATTGCATAGCATATTGTGCATGGTTACTATGATGGCATAGTTCTGGGTCTACGAAGAAAACATGACAAGAGCTTCCAATAGGTTCATCATCGCTATCAATACAATCTATAATATCTTCCGCATTTTGTGTCGTTACGATACCAAACACTCGTTTATCATCCGGACAAACACCACTAAATGCAACCCTATCAGCAGGGTATAAAACTGTTACTTTGCGATTTGAATTGACTAAAGTTACACCTATTGAGGTAATTTCCATCAACATGAGAGAGTGAACTCTTTGCTCCATTCGTAATCTTCTCACACAACCCCGTATAGCTTGTAAACTTGCAGTAGGCAGATTCGCCGAGGCAGGAATATCAATGGATCCTAAATATCCAACAACGCAGCGCATCATTGCTGGCTGATTCGGCAGATGTCTTTGTGGCGACTGCGATCTTGTTGGTCGTGGTTGGAGAGAGGGGTACATAATGTTTGATACTTCAAATGGAGAAAGCGCTCGATCTTCGTCAACATCATCCATTCGATCATAACGTTCATAAAAACTATTATGTGGAAGAGCAGAATGAGATCGCTCCCCATGCCGTGATTTGCGTGCTTTATGCATCTTGGGTAAATTTGCGTATTGCAAAGCTTCTTCAGCGTATATCTGAGGAGATTTACGATAAATAAGATCAGGTTGACCTGTCTGATTGAAAGGACTCAAATGTCCTGGCGCAAACTTTGAATTATCCAAGGCTGCCGTTGCATGATGAGGAGTTGCTGGATACCCCGCTGGATACATGGGATGATCCATGTAATGATTAAACATTGCCCCTCGTTGGAATTCAGCAACGACCATTTCTGCTCGGCTCGCAGGATTTGGTGTTGTGCTTTTGGATCTATATTGTTGATGTCGTGCTCTATATTTCCTTTGCTGATGTTGCGCCTGCACGTAATCATCGTCGGATGAATCCGACATAATTGGAACAGCATCGGCAACTGTCAGCCGCAAGACGCCCGTTGTCGCTCCAATAAGTTTGATAATCTGCTCGTGGCTCATACGCGAAACATTTTCTCCATTAACAGCCATAACACACACATCTGGATTAAGTCCAGCCATTTCTGCAGGACTTCCAGGCATAATTGTACCTAATGCACATGGGTACTGTCCAGTCATGGTAAAGCCGTAGCCATTTCGGCCACGACCGACCTCCACCGTCTTCAAATTCACATAATTCATTGGAGTGGAATTCCGACTCCTACTTCGTCTTCCAGGATACATGATCGATATCCTTGGTAGTATATCCAACAGTTGAAAATAAGATTGGAGTTTTACCTTTTAGTCCATAAAATCATGTTGCATTATTTTGTACTACTACTGGTACTCCATACATTCAACATTGCCAGTTGTCGTAATTATCATGATGATGGCTGTAAGCTTAATAAGATTTCTGCTCATTGTTTGTTATTGAAAATAGTTTCGTCATTGTTCATAAAACCATGTCAGGAACGATGCTCATTTGAAAACACTTTCGTCAATAACCTCTTGAAAATATAACTGTAAATTTAAATTACTCTATTTATCACACATGATATATTTCCGTATTAATGGTGACCAAATAATCAATCGATGATTTATACACACACTGGCTGTATACAACAAGCACTATAAACGACAAGCGACGATACACGATCGTAAAGCCATTCACGGGAAATTCAATTGGTATCGTTCACAGGAGACAACACCAATTTCACCAAATCAGTGAATATATTCCACGTTTTTACCCCCTTCACCCGTCGTTAAGCAAACCGCGTCTATATCCAGGAAAGTCTCCAAGGTTTTGATTGCCCCTTGATTTGGTTCCGGTTTTGGAATTAGAAAAGCAAGCCCTCCAGTTATAAATTGCACTCACTGAATTGTTATGGACTTGTTCATAGCATCGGACAACGGTCAATCACGTGACTAAATTACACCCAAACAAAAGAATGAATCGCCCAAAAGAAACAATGTTCTAATATTTTCTACGAGGGATAAAAATGGTCACATTAGAAAACACCCAAAAATTGGGTGTTGAAATAAGTGGGTCTAATCCACCTGCTGAGAGGTTTGGTATTGATGTTATTTGCACAGGAGGACATCTACATCTACATCTACGTCTGTACTCAGCAAAGTCCTCTTCAGGATATTGACGCTAAGGTTTAACTTAGGGTGCGTGAGGAGATGGGACATCATCAGTAAAATAATCAATCAAAGAAATATATTAGCTTACAATCAGACACATCAAGGACTATTTAAATCAACGTTGATTTAAATAATCTTTGGACACATATAGCTAGAAATCATTTTCATTTTTATTTTGAAGTAACTCCCAGTTTTGAAGTTGGGGTCTCTCGTCATATATTTATTTTTTACCGAAGGTCTTCAAAAATTGTACCAGCTGCCGTGTCTCAAAAATCAATTAGTATATCAATTTTAACAGTAAAAGCACCCAACCATGACTGGTGTTTTAGCAAATTTCCCAAAGTACACCAGACCCACAACTGAATCCCATAAAAACTCCAAATTTGCGGATTGGCTGGGTCCCAGCTGGGTAGACCTAAACAAGTTTTTGTACTCAAACTCTCAAACTAATTGCATTAAACCATATAAAAATATACATTTTTAGAAGTGGATTTTTACCCTGAACATAATTGGTGATATCGGTTTTTGACCCAAAATGTCGATTTTTGCAAAAAAATTGCCAACAAACGTTTTTTTTGTCTTTTTGAAAAATTGCCTAAAATAGGCCAATAATTGCTATTTTCGTGGCAGCGGTGGGATTTTTTACATTTTGACCTATTTTTTGCTCTTTTTTTTTAAGTAAGTAAAAAAATGAAAATTTGAGAAAACCCTTCCTAGACCAGGCATGAGAATTTTCAGATGATCTTGATTTCAGATATTTTGTCATCCAAAATCATCCAAATTCAGATAATTTGGGGCTTGATTTAACCTTTTTAGTGTTTTTTGGTTAAATTTTACCAAATTCAGATATTTTCATGAAAAATCATTCTCATGCCTGCTAGATATTTGTTAGAGTCCAAAAAGCAAAAAGGTTCAACATTTCACAAATGCAATTTTTAGTTAAGCCGCTTTCCAGAAATTTTGGGGGCAAAGTACGGTTTTTAGAATTTCAACATTTTTGGTTAAAAACTGATATCATCATTACGTTCAGGGTAAAAATCTGCTTCTGAAGATGTATACTCTTAGCATGCAATTAGTTTGAGTTTATGCCCCTAGCATATTTTTTCGTTTATTTTACCAACAATTATATAAAACTTATTTTCATAAACTGGTATTTGTTGAAAAGTAAAGGAAAAAAGTCTTTGGACCTTATATCGACAAATTTGGTGCTTTTATGGAATTTTGGTGACCATTTTGAAAGCAAAAAAGCCCTCTATAGTATCATCTTACTCATCATATATAGTAATTTGCTTAAGTATTTTCTTGGCTGATGTCTTTTGCTATGTAGTAGTGTAAGAGCAGGGGTCTGGTGTATCTCGATGTATTTTTCTCCCCCCACCAGACTAAGCACATATATTAAGGGCACAGTTAACCCCTCATTTGCTGAAATATTTTACGCTTTGTAACTCAGCAACCGATAAGTAAATCCATATAAAAGTATACATTTCTAGATTTGGATTTTCATGTAGAAGATGATGGTTAAGAATTTTGACCATCATCACCCGGGATCATATTCTGCAATATCTAAGGCAAAATAATCAGACGAGAAAAAACTATATCAGGGATTTCCATCTCCTGGTGAAATTGCAATGTGTTCGTTACAAGTATATACGTTCAGTATACGCTATCCATCACGGTCTGTCCGTCATACGTTTAACTCGCTGTTCATACAGTGGTGGTCCGTTTAGCACACGTTCAATATCTTTCGTACGTGTGACCCTGTATACGGTGATGTATGACAGAGCTTAAAAGTATTTTAACCCTCACAATTTATGTCGTAAGAACGATATTTTGGTTACTTGAGCCATTCAGATAAGAGGGTCTACCGTGCATGAGAGAGAGATTTAGCTGAGGAAAAACTTATCTTCAATCTTAACACTGACACCCCAAAGGGATGAATAACACTAGCGTGCCCAAAGGGGTGGGGGGCACGTGCCCCCCCCCCCAGTTTTGTGAGTCAGTCGGGGAAAAAGGCCCATTCGGGGATCTTGACACAAAAAAGATAGAAAAGAAAGGGGAGTAGAGAAAAAAATCAAAAGAAAAGAGAAGAAAAATAGTTTCAATGTTTTGAAAATCATTGAAAAACTTGCTGTGCGCTAGTGAGACCTTGAATTTCCCTTAGTTTTTGATAACTTTAATGTGAAAAAGCAAAAATTGTGCGCGCTTCGCGCGAACTTTCATGTATAAACAATATTCAGTCAAAATGTGCCAAGTTTTTGCGCAAATTTCAAGGTTTTTAAACAATTTTTAACTGAATTGACAATATTTTCCTCTTGTTTTCTCATCTCTTCTCTTCTTTTCTTTTCTTATTTTTTTTACCCCCGGGGTGCTGCAGCACCAAAAGCACCCCTGGATCCGCCGTTGGTGGTTGGTGTGTATGAGATATGTACATTGTGCATCAAATGTTGTCACAACTTTTCAATAAATTGTATGAAATGTCATAATTTTGGTATGATTTTGAAGATAATGTATTAGTCTATCAAATCAATTAAAAATAATAGCCAAATAAAGGTATTTATCAACTCCTAATCAACGATTACCAGGAAGGAGTTAGGTATGGATGAAGTAAGTGAGATGTAACGCAAATGGGCCCCACCTCAAAAAATATGACCTGCGGTCATAGATTTACCCTCTCATTTTTTATTAGAATTTCTATAAAATGAGAGGGTAAATCCAACAAATGGCGTGAATGGGAAAATGATACGCCATCAAAGTTAAAGTATGGTATAGGCCTAGTCATTATAATTTGGCGTTTTGAAAAAATATTAAAATATTCTAGAGATAAAACTTAAAAAACATGGCAAAAGTGTTATTTTAATTATTTATTAGCAAAAACGAGTACCCATGAAATTGTGATATTTTGACATTATATATTTTGACATTGCAAAACGTTGATTTTTCTAAAATATCGCAATTTTTAATTGGTCGTACTTTTTGACGTCATAAATAGGCTACCTAACACCTTCATCGTGATTATTTTGCTATAAATGGATAATGCTATGGAACTATTTAAATGAAACCACTTCATGATTGTATCGGAAATTTTGAGGAGGCGTTACCCACCCTTTCGGACACCATGCGACAAAAAATTTAGTATTTGTATAAAACTGGCATTTCATCGATCATCCATTAAATGACCATAGCTCCTAAACATGCTAAAAAAATTGTTAAATTGCCTTCAAACTTTCAGAAAATAAAGCCGAGATATTCGACTACTCATACCACAATTTGTGAAATTATTAAACTCCTAATATTGTTTATAATATTTGTTTGACAATCAATTAGATCTGGGTACAAAGAACGTATCAGGACGGAACTTCCATTTAAAATCTGTAGAAGCTCTCCTGAAATTCTTTAGGAGCGCAATTAGGGGAGCTATCCCCGGGGAGCTATCTGGAAATTCATATGTTACTATATCACGCAAGGCGCTCTATTAATTGAGCTCCTATAAAGAATTTTTCAGTTTCAGTTTATTATTCACCGACAATTCGTAATAAAGCCATTACATATTATATGGGTTGACCAAAAATGAGCAGAGCTCATACAGTTGGCCACCAGAAGTTAGTCAGTAAGTTACAAACGAGGGTATTTGAGGGGAGCAGGGTGGATCAGTAGACCCTACAGATTTTTTAAGGTGTCTGGTCCATAATAGATCTGAATCATCTAACTGAAATTTGGTAGTAAAAATCGGCACGAATAACTTTTTCGATGTAGAACCGATTTTAAAAATAAAAATTGGGTGTCACAAGAATCGTTTTGTATGCGAGTCTGTTTAAAAATAGCATTTTTGGAGCTTTTTGGGAAAAAATTGTACAGGGGTCTATGGGAAATGTGGCAAAAGTGACAATAGTTAGTGTTGATTCAAAAAAGTCCCACTGAAATTTTTATGTCAACTTGCGTTCTTTCAATTTACAAAACAAAAAGTGGGGGTCACCGACCTATTTTTCACGAAGAATTAGAAAATGTGATTTTTTTTTGCTTCAAAACACTATTCTGCGTACACTGTACATGCGTGTTGCTGCACTTGCGAAAGCAAAACAAGCGCGTAGATATTAGTATGCGTGGACCAGACACCTTAAAAAGAGCCATGCTTGAACGTTACTTTTTAGTAGGATCTGATCACATTCTCTCCCCTAGGGCAATGTAGTCGAGGGACAGTAACCTTAAACACCTTTGATCTGTCAAAAAAGGCAGTTTTAAAATTGTAGCGGTAGAGGGCAGTATGATTCACTGTCGCCTGGAGTCCCTATTACATATCGTGTAATAGATCAGAGGAGGTTTTCGCAATATCCCACGAAGCAATGCAACATTGAACAATATACCTGCAAATCCAATTTAAATCCTATATACTTCTGTACAGGTTTCTGACGTTTTTGAGGTGTCAGCGATGTGGGTAAACACTGGACTATTTTGAACAGAAACACATCCCTGGAAAGATATGAATGAGTACTATTCAATGGAATTCTCAAATTCCTAAGAGCTCCTTGTCCAGAAAACCATTATTGCCTATTATATCTAAGTGTATCAGAATAATGCATTGTGGGATATTCTGAAAACCTCCTCTGATGTAGGCCTATGCAGAGTGTCCACGAATGATTTATTCCGGGTAACTTAGATAAAATATATAATCAACATATTTCTTGATAAGAGTTGGTAATATATAATGGTGGACATGTCTTCTATATTTTCTATAAGTTTCGCAAAATTGTACGCTTTGTTGGTTTGTGCGACATTGCATGATTCCGCCGTGTATGTGTCTTAAAATATAACCTATCAATACCTTGGATATCAAAGCAAAATCAAAATGATAGCAAACAATGCATAAAGAGTAGTAGTATACTATGGAAACTAGTCTCAGTCTACTATTTCCATGAGTATACTTAGTCCTTTTTCGACCCTCATTTTGTGAGGTACCTATATAATGGCCCCCACCTCAGGAACCAATGAGCACCCAAAGCCTAAGCTAAACTTGAGTCCATGAGCACCCAAATGAGCCAATGAACTTCCAATAGAGTCGATGAGCACCTAAAAGATCAGAGCCATCAACTCAATGAGCCAATGAATAAGAGCTACCAAAAAGCCAATGAGCACCAAAAGAGCCAATGAGCACCTAAAAGAGCCACCAGATGAGCCCATGAGCACCCAAATGATCCAATGAGCACCCAAAAGAAGCTAAACCTGAGCCATCAACTCAATGAGCCAACGAATAAGCACCAAAAGAGCCAATGAGCACCTAAAAGAACCTCAAAATGAGCCCATGAGCGCCATTGAAAGCAAATGAGCACCTAAAAGAGCCACCAAATGAGCCCATGAGCACCTAAATGATCCAATGACCAATTAAGAGCACCCAAAAGAGCCCAAGAGCACCCGAATGAACCAAGCATCCAAAAGAGCCAATGAGCCCATATGAAGAGCCACCAAATGATCCAATGACCAGTTAAGAGCACCCAAAAGAGCCAAAGAGCACCCAAATGAGCCAATGAGCATCCAAAAGAGAAATGAGCACCCAAAAAAGCCAATTGAGCACCAAATGAGCCAATGAGAACGTAAAAGACCCTCAAAATGAGCCCATGAGCACCACTAAAAACCAATGAGCACCTAAAAGAGCCACCAGATGAGCCCATGAGCACCTAAATGATCCAATAACCAATTAAGAGCACCCAAAAGAGCCAATGAGCACCCATCAAATGAGCCCTTGAGCACCCAAATGAGCCAATGAGCACCCAAAAGAGCCAATTGGTAATTAAGAGCACCTATAAAAGAGCAGCCAAAAGAGTCAATGGGCCTCCAAAAGAGCCGATGAGCACCCAAATGAGTCAACTAGCACCTAAAAGAGCTACCAAATGAGCCCTTGAGCACCCAAAAGAGCCATCAACAGCAAAGGATTGGTCAAAAGCATTCCGCTGCTGTTGGTGGCTCTTTTCAAATGAGCCAATCAGATCATCTGGTTACCCGA
>JXSR01S020409.1:8546-20586 GCA_000969725.1 Ophiothrix spiculata | reverse complement strand
ATAAACTGGGTTTATCACTTGAAAAACTGGGTTTATCGAAAAACTGGGTTTATCAACTGATAAACTGGGTTTATCACTTTAAAAAAATCCAGTTTAAAAACTGGGTTTATCACTTGAAAAACTAAGTTTATCAGTTGATAAACCGGCGATAAACCTAGTTGATCGGATATTTTACCTTTTTGGCTTGCCATATACGCTGCCATTTGCTTAAAACATTGATCAGTCCAAGCACTGCTTCCGCATTGCATTTAGTCAAAGGCGAACTCTGCGATATCATTGCATCCTCGTATTGTTGTGTTTAAAGCATACATACTATTATCGCAAGTACTGCGTTCACGCAATCATTGTTACCCGATAATGACAACACAGTTGTTTTGCATAAAACTAGATGTAAAGATTGGATCGTGCTATCATGCAAGTTATTAATGTGATATAAATGCACTCCAAACCTAAACCCATAATTTTATATTTAAAACCCATTCAATTTTGATTTTTGTAAAGCTTATGAGCAGCAATTGCAAGCACAAATTAAGCACTTTCCAGAATTGTCTGAAACCCTTGTGAAAAAAACTATGTATATTGTAGATCCATGAAAAGAGGCAAATTTTACACAGCTTTAATTCTCAAGGTATGTTAAAAATCAAACAAAGTGAGCACTGTGGCCCATGTGAAATATACAATAGACCAGAGAAACTAGTAAATATACAAGTTAAAGCAAAGTAAATTTTCATTAAAAACTAACATATACCACACTGAATATAAAGATACAATCAATGAATTTAATGATCCTCAGAAAACTGTTAATAATATTGAACTCTTATTTTGTGATCAACATCAATCAAATAATGATAAGGTCACAAGCCATACTCCGGGCCATACTCTGGGGATAAAGTATGAATATTTCATTAATATGATATCAGATTTTGTTTAATCAGTTCTAGATACATTGTTATAATAATCAAAAATGAAAGAAAAACATCCCCATCCCCAGGGTCATAGGTATGCAACTGACACAGGGTTTGTGCACTTTGAATTTAGCAATGATGCTGCTCATCTCAATGTTGTTGCTGAAAATCTATGAAACATTCATCAGACCTAATGAGTGGTCTGGCAACGACAGAGTCATTTATCAAACGGCTAATGAGTTATCTAAAGTGCATTTACACTCAAGTACATGTATTCAAGTAGTCATTTATCTGACTAATATTTCTTAACACATTGGTAAATTCACGGAACTTGATAAATTTCACAGCAGGCATATTTTACAGCAGTGACAGAGAGTAACAGTAGTGATGTAATGGGAGAGCATTTATCTATGTACTTAATGGTGTTTTTGCCATTAAGGACAGCTATTTCCTGCTCGTGAATGAGTACCTAATGGAAGAGTTGAACATTCACAGAAGCTTTTATTCTCTTATCATGTAAACCGGAAATGTGTTACAACTTTATGTTTTAGCTATAAAATGAACATTTAGGTATCACAAATAGGGCAATTGAGTATTTTGAATGATCGTGTAATACATGCTTACTTACCTATTTACCTGAGATAGCATTTTTAATGCGATTTTGGAAAATTGCTTAAAACTGCTCTGTACATGTAGTTCAACATGAATTAAAGTTATCAAGATGGAATTTGTGAGTAACAGTAGTGATGTAATGGATAGTTGAGAATAATCAGTAGTGTCTTTCAATTTTGAATAAACAACTTTTATTTTATGTTCACTTCTTAGAAATCATTTGTAAGTATTAAAATTTACTGTTTCATTGTTCAGGTCTGCAGACATTTATCTTTGCTGTTTCTTGGACAGTTTGATAGAGGCAATTCTTCATACGGAATGCCTATGTCTTAAGAAGTACATTAATTTTACTTCCAGCTCTGAATTCCTGTAAGTAGAACAGAATGGATGGCATTTATTGCTGCATGAGCAGTAAAAGCAGCAGACACCAGCATGTTATCAATAATAAACATCATTTTGCTACCCTCCTTTGGCTATAATTTGATAAATTGCTACGCGCTGCCAACCCTTTTGATTACCATGAGTGGGCTCTCGTCTATTTATCATGCGATAATGATGATATCATCCATAATATGACATTATAAATATCAAAATGGACTATCTGAAACCTCATTTACAAAGCTAATCTTAAATGTGATATTTCAGATATAAGACTATCTCTTTTCAATTTTCATTAATGTATGCTCATTTATAACTAGGAAATAAAACTATAAAATGATTGTGGAACATTCAGATTTCAAGAGTTTTCAAATATACCATGGATTAATGTAAAGTAATAGTTAATTAAGTTTTTGGAAAGGTACTAATTAATGGTACACAGTGAAATGAAATATTTTTTCCAAAACAAAGTGACATTTTTCCACTATAAAATGAATACTTTGTTGCGACATAACCACCACGACATTAACCCTTGCCTACTGTCGTGAATAAAATCATTTTATCTGAATTTTTAAAATCCAATTAAGAGGTTCACATCTGTCAAACTTTCTGCTGCATTGTTGTTAAAGAAGTAATATTGATTCCATGCATTTTTACCACAGTTACAACATTTCTATCTCAGTTTTTTATAGGTTATAATTACTGAAAGTTTCATATAATTTGGGGAAATCTGGAATTAAATGCACCAAAAAAACAGATGTTGAATTTGGGATGACATTTAGGCTGGTACAGTTTCTCAGTAAAAACAAAATAAAATAAATGACATATTGAATCTTCCTCGGAACAGCTTGAACAGTTGTAGAAAGCATTGCGATCAATTCCTAATGGTTTATTCATAGGAGAAAGCTGAAATGCTGTAGGGGAGTTATCAATCATGGTCACCCACACAGTTGTAATATAAAATATGCAATAATATTAATAAAAAGGCCCATTTAACTTGAATCTCTTCCACAGATTCTGTTTTTTGTAGGGTAATCATCATCCTACTTATGTCGCCAGGTATAATTAATCATGGTCAGCATTTGGAACAATATCAGAAATTAAAAACCTCATTTGTCATTTGTAGAAGTCCATGGTTGATATACTTGAAGATGGATGATGCTTGTTTTAGTAATAATTGCACATGTCATGGAGCTACTGGCATTTTAGGCCTCAAGTTCGTTGGCATATATTGTGATATGATATTTGCCACATAACTGAACGATTAGATATTTTTAGTCGCTATTGCAAAAGTGCACTTGGTCACACGAGGGACAATAGGCCTGATTCAAAGTGTTAGACAATTACGACTGGTATTTTCAGGCTCACACTTTTAGTGTTGCAACCTTTGAAAAAAAAACTTAGTTAATTTGGAAGGGGCATCAGGTATTTATAGCTTTGCTTCATTAAATGTTCAAGCGAATTGGTTCCACCCTCTTTACGTCATAAGATGATTCCCAAGTTGGTTTGTCTTGCGTAAGGATTATTTGTGACCTGTAACTCACGATTTACTCCCAAAGGCACGATATATATTCCTGAAAACTAATCAAGTAAAACACACAGAGAAAGCAAGCAATTTGGCAAGCTAGAAGTAGATTGATTATTTAGCACGCACATGCATGGACCAACGCAACAGTATTTACTAATTATATGTTCTAAAGGAGCACACATCTGAAACTCAAAATCAGCATAGTATTTTTGTAAAAAGGTGCAAGAGAAGCGCTTAATCCTGCGGGGCATACCTGCCGTGAATATTTACCAATATACTCTGAAATATGGATGATTTTTAGTTCCCACTCACACCTCAGCTTCCCCAAAAGCTATTTCTGTAAGAGGTTTGGCAGTATATTACTTTGACACTATAATGAACCCTGTTTGAAAGCATATATAAAGGCAATGTAATGAAATCAAGTTTAACACTGTGCTTGCAAGGTTTTAATTTTAAAATGAATGTTCATTGATTTTGTTTTTATGGAGAAAAAAGAACATAATCATTCCAAGCTGAGTTTGATGTTGTACTTTCTTAGAAATATATTATTATATTTGTAGTGCTATCTTTGCTTTGAAAACTAAAGTTTGTTATACACACTACACACACTACACTACACAGGTGATTTAAGGTGCCCTTACAAAGAAAACTAAGTATCAGAACACCTTACAATAACAAATGAGATTGAAATGCCAAAAGCATACATTAAAATCATGTTTTAGAGGAGAGCTACTTTTGTCACATTGCAAGGTAACTCCTTGCATGTAAACCTCTTTGTTTGAAGCTTTTAACAGGAAAGGGTGGTCTTGTGTGATCATGAGGTAGATTCATATTAATCATGTTTGTAGCAAAGAAAGTGTGACACTGTTAAGTTTAACTTTAATATTTAGCTACTGGCTTTTAGCTTTTACTGTGTCCCTTCACATGCAGGGTAAATCTTATATCAAGTTGGCGTAGTTCTGAGAAAGCATGCTAAACCAAGTTAACAATCATTTACAAAGATTAAGCAAGCTCAGTGAAAATCCTACCTTTTAAAAAGCAGAGCCACTCATAGATGTTATATTCTGTAATGAACATTGAAGAATATCAAACATAACACTATTCTATATTTTCAAGTCAGGTTTGTTGCATGCATAGAGTGCTCATTGAAGAGGATAAAACCTAGGGTTCATCTACCTACCTCGTTTTTTAAAAGGATGTAGAAGAAGAATCCATACCTGCTATCAATTTCATGGCTTTTGATTATGACATAGAGCAAAAAACAAACTTGATTGATTTTATGGAACCTCAACTGATGTTTATTCAATTTAGAAACAATATGCACTTCCTAAATGTCTAGGCTGTTACCCCCGTCCAAATCGGAGACTTTAAAGCTGATATATCGTCTCATATCTTACCGGTAGCCATGTTGGAAATCGAAGCCAAGAGTCATCTCGGTGGTGGGCTTTCCTGGCAGCAAACAGCATTTTCTTACTTTTCAGAATCTTGTCTCAATATTGATTAGGAGTAGTAGTTGTAAACAAATTGAACTTCATGATCAAGAATGCCAATTATTTTCCATAAGTACAATTTGTGGGTGCATGTATATGGATAAGATGGGGGACAAAATAGGGTGTTCCAGGGCAACTGATATCTACTTAAATTTTTACAAAATGGCTGCTCTATATAATGGCTGCCCCTGTTTGTATTGTAAATATTGTATGTTTTAACATATGTATAAGATTAAGTTCCGAAATGCTACTCAAATTACTTATAGAAAATAACCTAAGGTTACACTTCAAAAATTGAAAATTGGAGATATAAAAAGAACAAAATAAGTTTTAAAAGGGTTTTCAATAATTTAGATGAGATACTCAAAAGCTTGTATTTTATGCAAAAGGCTAAAATCTTTTTTCATCTACTAAAACCCACCTGATCCGGATGTTACTGTTAGAATAGAAAAGATTGTACTTGTCACTGAATGAAGTCTTGCTAGGTGAGCTCACCTTAATTGACATGAGAAGACTCAATGTAGATTTAAGCAGCGGCCGTACCGTTGTATTTTAACTATAACAATAAACCACTAGTAAGAATACACAATAAAAAAGCCATCTGGTGTATCATCTTGGTGTGATTGCTAGCATTTGATGAAATACAGGATGATACAGTTATCATTATCATTATCACTTAACTGACCACCACTTTAATTGATCTATTCAAAGATGATGTTCAAACTAATTTACAGGAGATTTTAATAAAGTTAACATCTTAAAAGACAATCGATGACATCGCTAAAAGTACCACCACGATATAAATTACGAACATCGCTACTATTTTGGTCACTTTAGTTTTCAGAATCATATCCCAATTATGTCCATCACTCACTGGAAACTATAACTGCATCTAAATACCTGCCATAGAAACTCAGTATATAAGCATGTTTTGGCAGTGTCTGTTTTGTTTCATTAGGCTTATTAGGCTGAGAAATTATGACAAATTATTATCATTGCTACCATGGTAGCCATTTCAGGGGGGGCAGGGGGACACGTCCTCCTCACATTTTGAAGGGTGGGGGGACACAATATCAAATGTCCCTGCCCCCCCCCCCCACGGTTTTTATTTATTTGCAAATTTCTTCACATTACCCACAAAAATATGTGTTAGGAACACCCTTAGAATGCAAAAAAACACTAGGGCTTCAGGAGGCTTCACCCCCTGACTCCCACCAAGGGGCTCTGTCTTCAAGTTACCCACAGAAATACGTGTTAGGAACACCCTTATAATGCTAAAAACGATAGAGCTTCAGGGGGCTTTGCCCCCCGTCCCTACCAAGGGGCTCTGCCCACTGGACCCCTGCTGGGGGCGGACCCCCTGGAACCTGCACCACACCCCCCCCCCACTTCAAAATGAAATGACGCCCATGACCATATAACTTGTATTTCATCATCTCTTCAGGGAATATAATCATTTGGTGCTTGGGTAAAGACCCTGTTTTGGAGCAAAATATGATGTGCTGTACATTTTAGTTTGTTTGTTTGTTTGTTCACCTCAGTTGGTCCGTGACGGACACATGCCATTAGATCCATGATGAACTCATGGTCTCTTCCAAGATCATACAAAAGTACCAACCTGGATAGCCAGAAATGGCTAATCTATGCAAGCTGGCCAATGCATCTTTGAAAAGATGCCAAAAATAGAAAAGATAGCAAGAAAAAGAGAAAGAGAAAGATGGCCACTCCCAACACACTTGTACAATTTACTCTTAGCCCTTACTTCGTAAAAAAGAAATCAGGAATTCTAATCTCATGCCCCAATGTGACAAATTATTATCACTGCTGATTTAATATGATTTTTGTCTATGCTCTCAAAGTAGACTTGATAGACTTTGGTTTTCTCTCTCGCATTTTACACTGTCATGATTTTGTGGGTAGTTTTTTGTCATGGAACCTGATGCAAGGTACATTTCATAATCTGTTCAGCTAATCAGATCAGTAGCAATTGTGGTAAAAACCATGTTTTGAAGCAATACATAATGTGCCATGCATTTTAGTTCCTACGGTGTGGGAGCTTGACAAAAATCACTGCGACGGAAAGTGTAAGGTATCAGTTATAGAAACACAGTATATGCAAATTTAAACATAAGAATTCATTAAAATTAGGAACATAGGAAAACATTTAAATTTGACTTACTTCAATCCATACCTATGCAAAAAGGTTGTACATTGTATGTACATATATTTGATATAGTAGATACTGCCTTCAGTTATGAAAGAGCACTGCAGATCTTCTGCTAATTAAAAAGAGAGTAATTCAATATAACATGAAATACAGATATTGCATTCTTTCTATGTTTGGGCAGAGTTGTCTAATATAATGATATAAAAACAACCATTATTTGACTGCAAAATCAAAAACAATAAATGTACATATGTCAGCACCAAGGTAAATCTCAAAGTAGAGCATAGACTTTGGTTATCTCTCTCGCATTTTACACTGTCATGATTTTTTGGGTAGTTTTTCGTCATGGAAACTGAAATGAAGCACTTGCAAATAGGATAAATCAGTAATAGCTTGATGATGGATGAAAGTTTAATTGGCATACAATTGTACTCGAAGGAGGATTCAAGTTGTCTTGTATTTATGTAATGCACAGGGCAGAGATTAAGGAACATTTATATAACCAAGTATAATCTGATTTTTCACAATTTAATATTTGGTTTCATATGAAACTATGAATATTTTAATATTCATAGTTTTTTAAAAAAGAGGTTTCAGGTTGCAATTTTGCATTTATATATTTGTTAACTTTAAATTGGTTATCTTTTCTTTACTAAAATGAACTAGCATCCTTTCAAAAAAATAAAAAGCTTCTTCATCTTATTTGAGAGAGTCTTATTTAAAACCATTTTGTAAATAATTCTTAAGCCAAAAAAGATGGCCTATTTGGATAAAAAAACCTTCTATTCATCATATTAATGTTTTAAAAATGACGATGACACAAATTCATGTAATAAAGCTTCAAACCATATTTAAAAATTGTCTTTTAAAGGTACTTAGTTAAGGTATTCCCATACTATAGCGTTAACACTAACAGCGTTTGTTGTTTAAGCTGGACGTAAATTAGATTATAAACACTGATTACAGTTTTCCACTTCGCAAAGCATAGCTGCGGACTCGGAACCAATGAGTTATAAGGTAAATGGATAGGCAAACCACATTTTGCAGATACTCGCTTACAGCTCAGGTGGTAGTTCTACCGAAAAAAATCAAATAATTAAGTTGAGTATAATTGATTCAATTAGCACAGGTGATTACAAGCATGCTTGACGGAATATTGAATTGGTTATTCAATTTATGGATTGTTTTACGTGGATAACTTTAATGTGATATTGATTTTAGGGAAATCTATGCTGTTGAAATGAGCTGGATTTGAATAGATAGGAGGATATATTTAGAGAATCAAGTTACAGATTATGATTGCAAATAGGGTTTTAGGAAGACAAAATTAAAGATTTGAGACAATTTATATTGAAAAAAATTAAGAGAGGAAGAAAAATTTACTAGTTCTTTTAATATCATGGTGAAATAAATAGAGTAATATTATGAGAAATGTATCAGTGATAATTGTGAAATTGTGCATCTATTGGGCTCACGTAAATTGTAATGTCTTTATGAGTATCTTGAAATTGCAGAGGATTTTTTTCTTAATTTTTACAAATATTGTTTCAGTTGTGGCATACAAAAGAACTCATTAACTCAATCTATAAATAAACCATCTATTATGTTTTCATGGAAAAAAGGATTTTTTCCCAAATTGTGGAAGTTGTGTTTCATTTTGAGAAGACAATTTCTATAGTCAAATGGCATTACAGATGTAGGTCATTTCTTTTATAACCCACTCTATCTTAGTGTAAATAATTCATCAATGTACAATAGTTCTCACAACATGATTCAATTACCTGATTTAGCCCAGCGATACAGCTAAACAGATATTCATTTATTAATAAGATTCCAATAAAATTGTCAACCCAAACAGTCGATTCCTGGGGATATTTTGATACTATACTATCTAAGTAATCATGATTATTAGTCTACCAGAAAGCTTGAATTGTATTCGTGGATTAGCGTTAATAACATGTTTTTATCCATGTAAGACCAAGAGTAATTCTCTGCTTGTATTTAATTTAGCAGCATGGCAATATTAACCGAATGTTTTAGTGACATAAGACAGTTGGATCTTAAAAGCTTGAAAAACATGCAGGAAGATTTTATTAGTTTGCTTGGAATGTAACGGCACTGTATGTGTAATTGCAATTCAGGCTGAATGTAATATTTTACAGCTGTCTTTTTTTAATAAATTGGGCAAATGTGATGTAGTAAAAGAAGAAGAATAGCTTGAAGGCGTTGCGAAGATTATGACCATTGTATATGAATATTGGCTGCACGTGAGCTTCAAAGATACCGACATTTTTAGGGCATGACTTAGATGTGCATGTGCAGTAATGGTATGGAATTGATGACGGCAGTGAAGTGTGATTACACATTTTTGGTTAACTTGCGAGTCAATTAAGTCATCAATGTGTATCATGGGATACATGGGATATGATGATTCAAGGTCAGGGACAATTAAACTCTTTTAAAGATTGTTCAAATGGGTAGAAGAGATACATGGAAAATCTGCCATAGAATTATGTAGAAAATCATCATTCAAAATGGGTTTTCTTTTCACTTCAAGATATGTATGTTTATTAGCTCGTGTTAATGTTGTCTGTTTTATTAGTTCATTCAACTATTCATGAAGAATATCCCTCCAAAATGGAATGAATGAGGTATAGTGTAGAAAATCTTCAAATCCTGGTTACTATGGAGACATAGATGGTTACTATGGTATGTTTAATGGATGCATGCTTTGTGAATAGGAAAAAGGTTTTCATGTGAAAATAGAAAGAAAAAGGTTGATGGACAGAGATGTTTGGTTGGTTACATACATGCATTGATAGATATCTTTTATATTTGCCAGCCTGATTAGATTTTAATCAATGATATTACGGGTCAATTTGAGTTCAAAACATATGTTACTGTAAACAACATTTAGATATAGATATAAATGTTTGGTTTTCAAGACATGACAAAATTGATACACACATATGGTGGATATATAAAGATGGATGTTTTGACTGTTTAGGAATAAAGAATCCCTTTCAAAACGGTAGATAAGATAAGATAAGATAATATTTATTTGCATTTCTTGCACTTCAATACATTAAATTACAATTCAAGAACATGAAAGTATTAATTTACATATTCATTCATATTCGGTGTGCTTGGTTGTAATCTTTTATATTCAAGGGATGAATTTTAAGATTTTTTTTTTAAATAAAGATGTTTCAGTTTAGGTGGTATTAAAGGCAAAATGAAGTTGCTCTGACTGAGATAAAAAATAGGCCTGTTGCAAAGAGCTAAGCAAAAAAATCTTAATTCCAAAATTTGAGCCACATCGGACAAACGGTTTATGAGATATTGCTGTTTAAAGTTTCTTTGTATTCTATTGTTTTTGCCAATATATTGATGAAGTTAATGAGGAAAACTGGCAAAATGTGCTCATTAATATTAATTTTTGCCAATATTTTTCCAATATTTTATGAATAAACCTTCATACTACTTTACCTTTTATAATTTTAACTTGAAACTTTGCCAATGTGTTTCTATGACCTAAAACTTTAATGTATGATTTACCCGCCCATCTAATTTGCATATTTGCATAATTAATTAGCTTTTTGTAAAATGGTCATTAATTATGCAAATATGCAAATTAGATATGCAGGTAAATCATATGTTAATGTTTTAGGCCATAGAAACACATTGGCAAAGTTTCAAGTTAAAATTATGTAAAATAAAAATAGTATTATTTAGGTTTATTTATAAGATATTGGTAAGATATTGGCAAAATATGAATATTAATGAGCACAAACAGCCAATGTTGCTCATTAACTTTATCAATATATTGGCAAAAATGATAGAAAACAAAGAAATTAAAATCATATCTTGGCAACCGTATGTCCGATTTCCTTCAAACAAAAACCATAATGCTCAGTGTTTTAAGTTTTACTTGTTCAATGTAATCAAGTGCCTCTAAATGCAGTTTCTAATTTCCTTAAGAGCTGGTAGCATATATGTTCTCCTTGTTTTAATGACTAAGGCCTTAAAAAAAGTTGTTGACTTGTCCTTTAATGGTGAAATTGATGGTCGGTCGGTCGGATCTTCTTTTTTTTAAATATTATTATTATTATTTTTTCTCTAAAATGGACCCATAAAAACCTGAATAAATAGTTTGTAAATATTTTAATTGTTTTGTGCTTTATTTATTCCAGATATATGTTTGTTTCATGCAAATATATTACATTTTATGAATATTGTTGTAAATTCAACCCAAATATCATGATATTTTTACCAAATGCACTGTTGAGATAGGCAAAAGTTCACAAAAAAGGCGACCCTAAATTTTGCAAATTTTGTGTCGGTCACAAAGAGCAAGTCAACAATTTTTTAGGACTAATTGGTGATGCGTATATTAATGTACAAAAGGATGAATCTAAAATTGTGTAAAAACTTCTTGGGGTTTTGACTTCCTACAATGTGCTGAACATATGTGTTTGTTGTGAGGTCTAGAATTTCTGCCTTCTCAGTGCTCAGCTAATTGATGTTAATTTTAAAGAAGTTTGTAGCACTTCAAACTAGGATTAATGAAAATGACAGTGTAACTGAATTAGCAATCAGGCACATTGTACTTATTAAGCTTACTAATAAACACTACATCAATGAACATGTATGTGTAGCTATATTATTACTAAAATGACATAATGTATTTCCTTCACTGAGCACTAAACACCGCCACAAAAATCCTTGTAAAGATAAGGTGTGTTTTTTATGACAATCTCCTTAGTTGCGATGTGATTAGTTTCACGAATCAACACTTCCTAACATTACGATATTGAATCATATCACTCAAGATGAATGTATGTGATAATGGATCATATTTTGCTGCCTTGATGACAGTGAAAAATCACTTAGAGCTAACATTGCAAAGATGGAAAGTATGGGTTTGAAAATTGCATTGTAAGTAGTGTGTAACGACTTA
>JXSR01S020403.1:23793-35967 GCA_000969725.1 Ophiothrix spiculata | reverse complement strand
TTATTTACCCAGAAGTTGGGTTGTTCATAGTTGAACCAACGTTGGGTAAATTATTTGCCCAACGTTCTAACAGTGTAGTTTTATTTTGGGGTGGTAATGCCTATGGTCAATCTGTTTTATGGTTAATCGGCGACAATCCGTTAGGAGGTAACCACTCCCTCCCTTAGATGAACGAGGGTTAAATCTTCAGATGTAACAGTAACCCAAATCAACAGTAGCAGATTTTTTAATAAAACGCAAAGAGCATGCCATTTGATTTAATGGAAGTATATATGAAGGTGCAAATTTGTTTGGTAGTTGAACAAACTGAAAATTTACGCTGCAAAGGTCTTATGCATCATTGATGCTCTCGTTTAAATTTGGTGAGCTGCTCGAGCCCCTAAACCCAATCTATTGTAGGGCTATTGAATCATTTTACCAGAAAAGGGGTAGGTGACTTAATTTTGTTTTGTTTTTAAAGACAATGTGGGGACATTTATCCCTGTTCAATAGTGAGGTTTGTAGGAAATAGAAACAATGTTTATTTAAGACTTCTGTTGCCAATAGCAACTTGCAGATCAAGATTATAAATGAGATTTGACACCCCCCCCCCCCCCGGAAAATTGACTGTGATTGCACTTAAGAATAGTGTTGATTTGAAAGTGATTTTTTTAAGAGCCAAAATGTTATTTTCTTATCCCTTTGTCTTGAGCTATTATGTTCAGTCTTTGTCTATAAATTTCAGTGTTTATGTGTTTTAGATCAACTGGGTCTCAATTTTGTGTGTGAGAGAGTGTACTTTGAAAGCATGTTCTTGAACATATATTTTAAAAGGTGTCATTTTGGATTATGTACTCAATGTCTTTTTTATATGTGATGTAAAATACCTTAAAAAACTTACCTTACTTCCAAAATTAAACTTGTGCAATGATTTTGTCCTAAAAGGGATGGAAGAATTATCCTGTAACGAAAAAAAAATTGGATTTGGATATCCCTTTTACAACCATGGTTGTGATCTTTAATTGTTAAATGATTGGTAACCTTCTAAATGTGTACTTGAAAATACCCCGAAAGAAGTATTTGTCTTTAAAGGAGATTTTGTAACTAATTTCATGTAAAAAAGGGTCAGTATTTGAAAATATACTTGAAACACATGGAATTGAAATATTTGCAGGTTTAAGGTGGTACTATCATGTATACCTTTTTGCATTGAAAGTTCTAAATTATCTTTGAATGAACCTCTGATGTAATGATCGCAACATATATACTTAAGAATGATACTGCTTCCCGGCGACGTTATATCAGGAGGTAGGATACAATACTTTCAAATCGTAAAATTTTTGAATAAATTGTAAATCTTGATACATTTAGCAAGAGAATGCTGGCATGTGATTGGCAACGTTTGGATTATTAGACTACACTGACATTAATTTGATTTGTATGCTTTTAGTGAATTGGAGCAGAGAAGACATCTTTAATAAAACAAATACTGCTACAAAATTTTCCTTGTCCCTTCGTTTGTGGTAAATGAGGCATAAATGACTTAGATTACATAATTTTAAGAAGTTGTGTTTGCCATAATTTGTTGATATCCTTGCTATATAGAAATAATAAATGGAATTTCAAATCAATGTTGTCTTTTTTCATATATCTCCCATTTTGTATCCCTTATTTCACATTTTTCAAAAATGGCCATCCTCATATAATATTATTATTGTAAACAATCAATCAATCAATCAATCAATCAATCAATCAATCAATCAATCAATGATACAAGTACTTGCATAACATGCATACCCAATGAAGGAGTCTATTCGTACAGGGGACCCATGGCTTTATGTGACTGTCCGACCACGGAGCAAGTAGAGTAAAGTTTTTTGCCCAAGGAAACAAGGAGACTTGGATAAACCTCTGATGAAATGATCGCAACGTACTTAAGAATGCTATACTGCTTCCCAGCTACGTTATATCAGGAGGTACGATACAAATACTTCCAAATTGTAAATTTTTTGAATAAATTGTAACTCTTGATACATTTAGCAGGAAAATATTGGCATGTGATTGTCATAATGTTGGATTATTAGACTACACTGATATTAATTTGATTTGTATGCTTTTAGTGAATTGGAGCAGAGAAGACATCTTGGCGCAGCGGTAGTTCCCTCGCCTTGCACCAATGAGGTCCCGGGTTCGAGCCCCGTGCCCGGCGCTTTATGTGCATTTGGTTTTCAGTCCATGCTCGCTTCCGCAGGTTTCGGGTACTCCGGTCTTCCTCCTGCATTCAAAACTGAATTTAAAAAGCATCTTGGAGCCCTGTTGAAGATAAAATTCCTTTAGCTTACTTGGTACCAGTACCAAGTGGGGTTTCCATGGCAAAAGCCTAAACAAGGTGATTTTTTTTTTTTAATAAAACAAATACTGCTACAAAAAAATTCTTGTCCCTTCGTTTGTGGTAAATGAGGCATAAATGACTTAAATTACATAATGTTAAGTTTGTGTTTGCCATAATTTGTGTATATCTTCATTGTATAGAAATAATAAATGGAATTTCAAATCAATGTCGTCTTTTTCATCTATCTCCAATTTTGTAACCCTTTTTACATTTTTTGTTCAAAAATGGCCATCCTCATTGTTATATTATTATTGTAAACAAGCGACAAGTACAATTGAATTCTAACTAAAGTCAAGCATGTTTAAAGGAAAAATTGTCCACTTTCCCTTTAACTATAATTGCAAGTGGCAGGTACTTCCTTCCGTGACCTTTCTTCAATCGCTAAATCTCTGTACTTGAGCCATAAGAGCACAAATGAGGCCACCATATATAGCCAACTCTCCGAGAATGACGACGAGTTGAGATTATTGGCTTGAAAATGTGGCCAAAATAAATTGCGAGCCAGCCAGCCTCTTGGATGCAATCCTCGGGAGACCCTCGGTTAGTACACCATGTCCATGATTATTTGAAAAACACATATTTGACCGATGGAAACGTTAGTTGCACAGATTTTGTTTTAGTGGGTATAGAAACTGTTATTCCTTTTAAACCGAACAGCGCAAACCTGTTATTCTTCCTTGCGTGTTTATTCCAGGACATTTGTCCAAAATAATGAATTAAGTCGATGCTGTATAAGTGCTCCAGAAAATGATCGGTTAGAAAGCAAATATTTCCACAATGTAATATGGCATGAACTTAATGTTGTGTTTAGATTAGCTAAAATAGGGGGATGAAGCAGATGTATATGGATCAGTGGGAAAGTTGGTATATTTCGAACGACAAAGATATATATAACTGTTCAAGTTTTGGTTATTATTTTAATTTTCTTCTAGTTGCCTATGTATATGTATCATATATGTTTTTGAGTTATTTGATGTTAGTTTGTTATGATTTAGGAAAGCATTTGCCTTTATGTTATTATTAATTGTTGTTAGGCAAATCCCATGTGTGGCTTGCTGGACCACACTACTGCCAGTCAGTGCCTATTACGTTGCCGTTGAAGCCCTTGGGGAATTGAACGAGAAGCCATCTTGACTCAAATGAAGACAAATTACTGACCAGAAGATGTACCAAGCTCATTAGTCAAGTGTTATGGACGTAATTAAGGAAACGGCTTGGTTGTTATTCATGCAAATGCTGCCATAATGTTACTTGATTATCATAGTATCCTTCTCTGAATCCATAAACATGCTTACGGAATTGATTTGTCCATTTCTATTTCTGTACATTACGCATAAACTTGAAATTGGTGAGTGGTTGAGAAATGATACATGTTTGTTCTTGTATCCATGTTATGCATATGAAATACTGAGAAAATCTAGAATTTATAAATGTTTTTTCCCCTTTTACTGTGCATGAACATGAAATCACAAGTTTGTATGATAGAAAAGTGATACATGTGTCTGGATGCATCATAATTTGTAGACTTGCTTTTGCCAGTACTATTAGCTAGTTGCACTGGCGTAGCCATGTAGAGGTAAGAGGAAGCAGACTGACATCCCCCCCCCCCGACAAATTTTTTAGTGGGAAAATCAGGATGAAAAGAAAAAAACGGGATGAAAAGAAATATGAACGGGAAACTTTGAAAAGTCGTGAAGAAAAGGACCAATGAATCATCTTAAATGTGTCCTTCTGAGGTACAGTTACAGGTTCTAATCAAGGAAAATAACAGTAATGCAGTTTTGAGCTGAGATATGACATTTTTGTTCGAAAAAGTGAGCATTAGAATGTTATTATAGCTCTTTCGCAAAACCCTCGTATCTCAAAAACAAGATACGAGGATGGAGCTGTCTGTAAAATTGGATCACCGTTTGGTGTAATTCTTTAGATAGGACTACTGGGTCTAAAAGGTTTAGTCACAACAAAATCTAAGTGGGCAGCTACAAAATGGTACCAAAAACTCAAGGTTTTTCATGGAGCCGACATTATACAAAATCTACATTTATGTTTACCATTTTAATGCTTGTACTGATCATAATGAATTTGAAATCATAGAAACCAAGCAAAGTAAAAGAAAAAGCTTATAGAAAGAAACAAAATTGATAGACAAAATCAAATTGAGCTTTTGTTAGGCCAAGAAAAAAATTTGTTGTGTTGCTCTCAAGTGGAATTTCTGAAAAAATGAGTCGGTCGGTCGGAAAATATTTTTTTTTAAATAATTTTTGTTATAAAGCACCTAAATTATGAAATTTGGGTGCATTTTCCACTATTTTCAAAATATTTTCTCAAAAAACACCCCCAATCTGAGCAAAATTGAGTGCTTTCCCGACCCTATTTTTATAAACATTTTTTAATAGGGTCGGTCGCTGAGGGCAACTTAACAAATTTTTGTTGGCCTTATATACTGCATGGTTACTGTATTGCACCTTGCACTTTGAAGCAGAGCCAAGCAGAGAAAATTGTTCCATTACATACATCTTTGTCCTCTGTGATGTGTTATTATGGAGGATATATAAGGATTTTCAACGGTTTTGTGGTTCCAAATTCAACAGGGACAAATTTAGCAAACATAATTCCACCTGAAGTGCCACTTCACTTTGGTAAAGGAGGCACCATCGGGTGAAATTGAAGCTATTTTTCCTACGTGGGTAAGAAGTCATGTTTTATAACCCAAGTTTACTTGTAGTGTAAGGTTTCAAATTCGACGCACATAAAACGTGTATTGCTACGTGCTGGGTCGGGTTAAGAATAAAAGATTTTTATGATTTTGGGCTAAGATTGAATCATTAATGTAATTTAATTCTTGTTTTCTAAAGCGGGTTGACGGTATATAACAACATTTTCTTGAAAAGAAGCCCTCAGTGTTTCGTAAACTTTCTGCATAAATGTGGTTAATTTTGATTAGGTAATAATCACAGGAATATTTAACCAGCAAAGGGGGGGGGGGCCTTATCAACCACCGATGCTGATATAACCGTGTTGCTGTACCAATGAGGGATGTGAAATTTGCACTTTATTGAAATATGGCCATTTCATAATTCAGTAATTGTTTCTTTAATCAAACCTCATTTTGTGTTTAGAATTTTCACTCTTTATAAACATGAGGAAACGTGGTCTGTAAAAAGTAGTAGCAGGAGGGTTTTGTGTAAAATAGGAACCACATTAAGTGTTGTTTGGCGTGGGCAGTCAGGCGTTTTGGAATAGTGTGTTAGGAATGAACATTAAGTTGCCAGTGCTCCCAGTAGCATTAATCAAGGGAGGGATATCCAGAAATGGGTTAGGTTGATAGTTGTAATAACATCTTCTTCCTCCGCCCAAATAAGCGTGATTTTTCCGCGCAGCGCTGAGGACACCCTATGGAGGGTATCGCTGTATTTGTATGGTTGTCTGGTATAGTGCACTGCCCCGTAGCATTTTTACATGCATAGTGCATTGACTGCTTTTAACTAATGGTTTGGTTCACAGAACTAGGCTATCTTCAGATTGAATAGACTTGCTAACTAAACTGGGTCACAGATTTGCTATACAGAATACCTCAGAAAAAATGATGCCAAAAGTTTAAAGATTTGTAAACAGGAACATTTAATTTTGAGAATTTGCCAAATATATGTTAGGGTTTGTCAACATGTATTTTTTTTCTTTCAAACACGACATGAAATTGTTAATGAAAATGCACTTCATTTAAATGTATTGCAGAAGCTGAGATAATTATAATACACAACATATAAATCTTTTAAACATGCCGTTTCTTACAAGAACATCTGTCTGTTAAAAACTGAAATTCCCAAGACAATATAATTAATGTGTATAGATGTGCTAACTTCATTGGTTTCTGTTACATTATTAACTTCTTTATGGAACCCCCTGTATGCCAACTGCAAGAGTTTCCATGTTACATATTTCTTTATGGAACCCCCTGTATTTAGTCGAAAAGTGCACAACTAGTGCCTGTAATGGACTTGGAGCTTGTTGAAAGTTTCCTTTTGTTTGGTGCAAAGCTGTCCATTGAATCTTCTTCTTTGCATCTTACTTCAGAGGATAAATATTGTAGAAAAATTGTATCGAATTGGTGAAATGATTGATGCTTAAATGCTTTCTAGTCTGGGGGACATTTTTTTCTTCAAGTTTTCCCAATATCGTATCTGCTGATATAAAACATAAATGTGACCCATCCAGGGGCGTAACCAGTGGGGTGTCCGGGGGGGCAGCTTGCCCCCCCGGACCCAAAAAAATCGGGAAGGAGAGCAAAAAAATGGGAAGGGAAGAAAGGGAGGAAGGAGAAGAGAAGGGACAAAGAAGAGGGAAAAGGCGCAGGAAAAGAGAAAAAGAAGGAAGAGAAAAGGGAAAAGAGAAAAAAAAAAAAAGGAAACCATTATTTCATCCAAAAATAGGCGTTTTTTAGCTAAAATAAACAAATTTGTCCATATATTTTTGCGCGCGCTACGCGCGCGTTAATTTTTTTTCCCAAGCCAGTACAAAAATCGGGAAGGCTCTTGAGTCTTGCCCCCCCGGACGGTCAAAGCTGGTTACGCCCCTGAACCCATCACATCGAAAGTTACCTTAAGGTCGGCATAGTAAATTATGAGATATGGGCCATCGTATCTCCTGATATAAAACATAAATGTGACCCATCATATCGAAAGGTACCTTAAAGGGGCATTGGACAAAATTTTGAAATTTTGTTTGTGGATGATTTACACTTCCTATGCTAGAAAATTACCAGAATATCGGGAAAATTTTGATCAAAACCTCAAAAAAAGTCAAAAAGTTGAATTTTATTTTATTTGTTGATTTTGGGTATGAGGCTATTCTCTAAACGTATTTATTGATGCTATACAATGAGAAAGAGCCAAAGATTTGATTGTAAAACACTGCTTCCACATCATAGATTGCAGAAAAATCAAAAGAAATTTAAGATTTTCATTAGATCTCCTGTAAAGGCCAATTCTAGAAATTCAACTATAGAGGGCAGTATTTATCGTTGTCGACAACGATAATTATAAATAAGAGAATATCTAAATATTTTGATATAAATATAAAGGGTTTGAATTTGACAATGAAACTTTGCATGGTGTCATTGTTACCGCTAATACTTCAAATGATGTAAAAATCTCAAAATGTTTGGGCAAAAGTTTGGGGATGATGCTGAACTTGTCCAATGCCCCTTTAAGGTCGGCATAGTAAATAATGAGATATGCCATTGAAGCTGAGCATTGTAAAAAATCACATCCAAGGGCAAATTTCTAATTTCATCAGAAACGTTACCTTTGAAGTGTATTCTGTCATATTAATCAGGTTCCAACATCCAAAACATTAGAAAAATGTTTAAAAACCGAGATAAAACCTTTTTCCATTCCAGTTTTACTCAGTACAGAAACTTTAAACTAGATTTTCTCAGAACTATATGCCAATTTGGTTGTAACTTTGCAATCTAACATCCAATAACTAAAAGCAAGGTGTCATTTTAAAGCTTAAAATATAATCTTTCAGATGAGACAAAAAAAAATCTATTTTAATTTTGGGACCCTTAAGGTACCTTTCGATATGACAGGTCACAAATTTCACTGTAGAATATATCAGTAGATGCCCTCTGGACACTTTTATGCGGAACCAAAAATATATGTGCTGTATGTCGTACAGCACATGACTGAAACCAAAAATATATGTGCTGTATGTCAGGGTTAGGTCAAGCATGTGAAGTGGTCCTGCAGTTTTATTCAACTGTAGGTCGTATCGCCAATCATATTGGTGGATTCAAAAAAGTGTCGCAAAATATGAACCAAATTGACGAAAAATAGGCGATATCAATCATCCATGATTTATCTTTGTAGAAATTGCAAAGTAAACTTTAAAAAGCGTTAATATTCCCTGCACTCTAACTTGTGCATATTATGAGTACAATCCATTTTTACAAGTACCCGAAGATACAGTTCTTATTTCTTAAAGATGCTTGGTCCAATTTATCAAAAACACTGGTTATGAGAAATGTGACCAGCCAGCTTAAATGAGCCGTACAGTCTGCCTCTGGTCATTTCAGTTCGGGAAAGGTAGTAATTCATTCACGGGGTAAATAAAGGAATTCCTATACTGTAGAGTAAATGAATTCATTAACTCTTAACTTTAAATACATTTTTAGAGCTAACTATGAACATTGGAGAGTATTTTAGAGAAGCATTTTCTTGTTGAATGGATCCTGTTCTACAAATTTAGCTATGACATTTTGAATTTATCTGTCAAAAAGGTTTGAAAATTTTTCAAAAACCCAATTTTTTTAGCAGATAGTATTCAAAATTTCATCACAACATTTTTAGGATAGGTCCCATTCAAAAAGAAAATGCTCTAAAATGTTCTCCGATGTTCATAGATTGCTCTAAAAATTGATTGAAATTCATTTACTCTACAGTATAGGAATTCTTTTACGGTAAGTGAATGAATTACTACCTTTCCCGAACTGATTTTCACTTTTTACACATCTGCAAAATCCATGTCATGAGAATCAAGATGACAATTCTTAATGTTTACATGACATCCACAAGTAACTGCTACTTATGGTCTAAAAATTTGTCATGTAGTAAAAGAGATAAATGCAATCAGAAACCAGTAAGCTATATGTTTTTCTGTTGATGGTCCTTCTAAGATGATGATTTTTTGTATTTTCAAAAATTCGGTTTTTCAAAATCAAACTTTGCAGGCATTTCGAAGAATGTTGAAAATCAGTAGAAAAAAATGATTTCACCAAATCATGACGTTTGCTTGTATTTTAACATGTAGCACAAAATAAAATTGACTCTCTCACATATATGAGCAATATTTTGCAATCCAAAAAGCAACCGGACTAAGCTCCTTTAAATATCTGTGATTGATATAAAGTTCATATCAAGACGAACCGTCGCTGATAGATGACAGCCGCTTTGACATGAATACTTGTGGCCTCGCTCTCTCGCTCGCTCGTTGCAAATATGACAAGTTGAGTGAATGACAATAGCCCTTTAACTCAAAGCATCAGTAGGTTGATGCATGGGACAATAGCATGAGACAGTAATGGCAAGACTGGATTCCAGGGAGGGGGGATTCCAGGGAGGGGATACTCGGGTTTTATACAGGTAGGACCTGTCACTTGCTGCTGGGAAATTTAAAGTAGCACCCATAAAAATAAGATTTTCAAGAAAAAATGACCCATCCATGTGCCAAAGTGCTAAGTTTTTGCTCTGGTTTATACAAAAACAGCAATTTCCATATTCATATGTAATATTGTTCAAACAAAAAACCTTGTACAACATTGGTGAAATTGTTTAAGTATAAATGCCTCAGAATTACTCAATACCTTTAAGTGTTGCAAACCTGAACACGTCCGCAGTTGTCTGTTTCATTTACAGTATTGGTCTATGCTTTAACATTACATTGTGAATAAGAGAGTACAGTTTGGTGTCATCATGCAGTTTCATTTTCTTTTAAAAATAAAATGCTTTGGATCAAATTACTGTTTTTACATTTTATCCATGAAGCTCATTTGACTTTTGGTTTTAAAGTATAAAAAGAAGTAAAGAGAAGGGTTCCAACATGGGGGAGGATAAGGACTGACAAAATTTGATGATTAAAAGGCTTGAAAAGCTGATGCGGCTGCTAATTTTTATTGTGTTTGGGTGGCTTTTAGCAAAACGGACTAAAAACAACATCAAAAAGTCTATCAATTTTGAACTGACAAACTTCGTTTGGCTAACGTGAAGTGGAAATGTGTCGTATGAATAATAAGAAACTAATGGTGTTTATTAGAAAACAAAATTGAATAAAACATGAAACACAATTACCCTTTTTCGTTTAAATGTAAACATAAAAATTTGACCCAACTTTTTCATCTTACTCATCGGTGCCTACTGACATCAGTTTTACCGTAATTCCCCAAGCGCAGTTCCAGAAATTCCCATGCAAATATTGGTCAGAAAAAGTGACACTCTGCTGTGTTTGCATTGTGTTGCTGATGGAGGAGAATCCGGAATTGTGCGAAATGGTAACAAGTGGAACGCATCGTATCCGCACTGTATCATTATCGTCCCTAGGGGCTTAATGTAAGCACTCGCTCGTATCCGAGAAAACACATACATGAAAGGGTTCTTTAGAAGAATTGAGGCTTTTTTCTGGAAAAATTTGAAATATGATGTATAATAGCAACCTGGTTTTAAACTTTAGTCTGAGTGTGGAAGCTACTGTTATATGGTTTTGCATACTAAGAAAAAACCTGAAACACAGGCCGTCCCCTTTACCTTTACCTTACTTAGATAGCACAATGATTTCATGACCCCCAATGGTTTTGGTGCTTAGGAGCAGCAAACATTCTGTATAACTGGGTCAAGCTAAGAGTATTTCTGAGATTTTTTTATGAAACCTTTACTTTACCAAGATTTTTTCATAGATAGTTTTATATTTGAATGTTATACATCTGAACAAAAAACTTCCCGTTCATGTGTGGAAGCTTTGTCAATTCTGTCCTTTGAATATCATGGTTTGATTTGAAATGGATTGCATCTTGAGTGTCCGTGATTTGATGATGCTTTAGTTGGTCAATTTGGTAGTGATTCAAATAATTTAGAAGACTATAGTAAATTTGAACACAACTGCTTGCAAGAATATTCGATCACAAAACCCCATGTCTATGCAGCGGACATCTTCTCCATCATATTCTATAAAATTTTAAAAGATATTGGCCAATGACATTTTAAGTTGATGAAAACTGACCATCTTAGCCTAAGGAAAATGTGTATCTTATACCCAGGACCAGATTGATTGTATTGATGATAAGCATATCACGGGCACCATGGGAAACATATCCCATTGGAGTTTAATAAGCTGTGATCGTACGATGATACGGTCCTACCAACGGGATTGCATCCGATTGAATCTATAGCCGGAGTAAGAGTTCACCTGGCTCTAGGAAAAATGGGCATTTGTACCTAGGGAAGCAGATCTACTAAATTAATGATAAGCTTAATGATAAGCTTAAAGGTCTACTGTGTAAATAAGAGTAAACAAAAATACATAACTTTCATTGCTTTCAAGCTTTCAAACGGGGAAAAACAGAAGTGACTTCAATTTTCCCTGATTTTTGTTGTGGACTTTTTGTTTTATACTAGAATTGTATTGACCATATCACTTAAATTTAGGAATATGAGAAAAATCTGTGCTGTTGATTGGGTATTAAAATTTCCAATAAGGGTCAAAACATAGTTGACCTCCAAATATTTCGCTTTCAAACATTTTGTCGTGACGTCAAACTATGGGCGGCCATATGTGTCAAAAAAGTGTCAATAAGAGAAAGGTATCTGAAAATGATTAGGGTGTCTATTACAACGAATCAGGTGTCTAAAATACCCAAAAGAGTGTGTAAACCCCATAATGGTGTCTAAACCTAAAATTGATATGTAACCCAAAACGGTGTCAAGAATGATGTCTAAAACCAACAACACCTATAGCCGTCCATAGTCTGACGTCACAACAAAATGTTTGATAACGAAAATTTTGTTTGGGAGGCCGACTATGTTTTGACCCTTAGATAATGTAAATTGGAGATCAAAAACATTTGGTTATGCACCTTTCATATCAATTAAATTGGTAAAAAAAAGAGCAAATAACTGTTAACAAAAGGAAAAGCTCAAGGAAAAGATGAAAAAATATATCTTTTTTGCTACAGTTTTAATTCACAAGGCCACAAAAATTTCACTGATTCTGACAGTAAAACTTCCAATTAAGTTTAATAAAAAATGATCATT
>JXSR01S020402.1:81452-93564 GCA_000969725.1 Ophiothrix spiculata | reverse complement strand
CCCCCCCCCCAATAAAAAAAAGGTAAAAGTATTTGTTTGGAGGAATAACAAGCAAAAACACCCAGTTATTTCGGGTTTTTAGGCGATTTTTTACCAAAAAAAACCTAATTTTTTCTCCTTTCGCCCTCTTTTTTCCCATTCTTTTCTCTTTTTCCCTCTTCCTTTTCCCTCTTCTTTTTGTCTTTTCCCATGTTTTTTTCCCCTTTCCTCTTTCTTTTCTTCCTGTCTCCCCCTTTCAATTGTCCCTTTGAGTACGCTAAATTTTCCCCCATGGAGCCAACTTGCCCCCCCTGCCCCTCCGGTTGTTACGCCACTGGATATATCTAATCTTGAAGACAAGACACCTGACGCAGCTGATTGTTTAGAAAACAACAAGTATGCCTACTCACACACATCGGTTAGGAAATAATCATAATAATTACTTTATTTGATAAAACGTGATTTCTACCCCCATAATTTTTGAAGAACAAAATACAATGAGTACATGTGGGGGTAACATATATGTTGAAGAGGAAGAAATATGTACACTACGCAATACCTTTCATGAGTGTCACTTTTTGCTGAGTTGACGTCTTTCAGTTCCCACTCTATAAAATATAGTAAATTCTAAACAGACATGTATAAACAATTTAAGGTTTTTTAATAATTCACAAAATGTTATTTTATAAGAGTAAATACCGAATCAGTTCATGATAATACAAATGTTAATACCAATATGAAATTATCAGTTGTTAGTAAAATTTAACGCAGTCTTAGTATAAGGGCTTTGCGAATATACATCTTGCGGCTAATAAATCGTAATGGCTCCTGTTAACGGGTTTACTGATTTGGACGTAGTGGAAGATACAATCTGGCCATTAGTAACCGTCTGGATGTTGATTTATGTATTAATAATTGATGAGATTTATAATTAAGATGTTAAGGTGGCGTTGTGTTATGAGGTAGGACGAATCTGCGTTACACACTGATGTAGAATGGAATTTGCATGTCTTTTCTTTTTAACGCATAGCAATTCTTTTCCTGTGTTAAAGTCCCAGTAAATTATATATCATTGTAAAGCTATGATTGTAAGGATTGTCAACAAACCACAGGGTGGAACAAATGTCAATATAGGGTGTAAGTATAGAATTTTATGCAAAAATGGTACCATAATTGATTTCATCATATCTTTATAACTGTATGTAATTCAATAATCTGACCCTTCGATATATGAAGGGGGTGCTATATACTTTTAAATAAACCACACTTGTAATGAAGGAATTTGCTTAGCTACTGAGCTATAATGTGATCAAATATTATTTAAAAGTCAATTGGAATCCATTACTACAAATACCAATTTATATAACTTCATCCAAAATTCCTTTGCATAATCATCCACAATTTCTTTTCATAATCACTGATTTATCATTTGTTCATAAACAATAACCCTTCAGTAGGTGCAACGACAGGTAATAGCCAATACTTATAATGCACCGTATAGTTGCCTCATTGATGCAATGGTTGTAGCAGGTACAGCATTATGCATACATACTTGCTACAACCATATGATCCTCGCACCCCCACACAGCGCCATTTGAATGCAATTATTTCAAAAAGTAGAGAATAATTGAATATGAAAGAATGGGGACTTATAGCCGGATAAATTGTCAAGGTTATGGTCTATAAACCAAATCAATTGACCACTCCTATCTGAAATTATGGTATAAATACTCCTGATTTTTACCTAAAACTGTAACGCCTCCACCCTTTTACATACCTCACCTAAGGCCAGGTACAATATTAGGAAAGGTCGTTAAATACTGAAATCAAATAATTATTATTGTCTTTCAGGTCAACTTTAAGAACTTTAAAAATGACTGGCCTAGATCCTTCTTATAACTTTTACTACTTTTTTACATGCGATTGATTTGAAATGGTGATAGTAATATTACCTTATGATAATTTTCTATAAATTTGAGGAATATTGGAAAAGAATGTAATTCTTTGCCAACCTTGTTTGTGTGAAAACGGTGTTTCTTGTTTAAAATGTTAAAAATGTATTGTTTCTACGTTTTTTATTGTCAAATAAATTATTTTTGATTGGATTATTCTTTTTTTTTTTTTTTTGAATACATATAAGATACATATGTAGGATTTTAAAAACGCTGGATATAGCAATCTACCTTCACTTGAAAAAGATTAATCTGAGAAAAATGGGTTTAAAGTAAACTAAAATATCGGCGGTGATTGCAGTTAACGTGATTATCACTATTTCCAACTTCAGCCCTTGCGGCGCTAATCTCAGAATATGCTTTTTCGACTTAAGGTACCTTTTGCTGTAACGCGTTGCATAAAGACTAGAGTATATAAGAAAAGTGGTATCTCATATTTCTTGCGCCATCTACGGTCTTAAGTGCATTCAGTATTTATGACCAAGTGTTGCATTAAAGTGTGACATCTCACTGATGTAGTCTCCGTGATTTTAGTGTAACGTCTCAGTTAATTTTCCTTCTCCTTAGTAATGGTGACTATTTTACGATAGGTGAGTATTCGATGTGTTAACACTAAAAGAAGTTGTAATAGGATATATCTATCACACAAGGACTCTTAATTATGGAAAATAATATTCAGATGCGATGAATATTAGTACCAAAATGTAATTGTTTCATTCAAAGAACACGAGTGTGACAAGAAATACCTGCAGGTGATATTACTTGGTTACTATGATTGTGGATGTTTAATACTAGATCTAATCAAGTGGATTTTTTTTGTATTCTTTATCAGACACAAGACGGGACTTGTGGAAAAATATTGGACTAATTTAACTTGGGATTTCACCGGTGACGATTTCATTACATTGCTGTCCAGCACTGGTGAGTATGAGTATATTTTCCCTTGCAATGCTAACTAGCACTTGTATTTTTTGTTAATCAAACTGTACTTAGGGGGGATGATGCAAAAAAATATTGTCGCGGACAATTTTCGGGCTTCGATTTTTTGCGACAAAAATTAGTGGTCAACCCCGTAAAAAAACATGTAAACTCAATTTTTACCGGAAAATGTGTACTATTTTAAGGCCCCCTAACGAGGGTATAACATGTCCATTTTTTCGTGAAAAAGGCCTTCTGAAGCCTTTTGATAATGAATAACCTGTAGTCACAGAATTTCGTATTAACGGCTACGACGAGCAGTGTTTTGACGCGGACTTGACAATTTAGAAAGAACTTTTGAAATCGGGTTTGGGCATAACTGTGTCCATAGCGAAAGAAATTCGAAAATAATGGTTTTACAATGTCCGTATGTACTACGGAGATTTATAACCGTTCATACGCACGTCGTACGAGCAAATGTGACCATATCTTTAAAATTACGTTTATTTTTACAATGATTAAAATAATCAACAGGAAAAAACGCAGGTAAAAAGCAACATTCTCGATTTATAAGCGTTACAATTAAAAACGGCATCAAATTCTACTCTCTAAATGTAAACGAGTGAAAATTTCACTCCCAAAAGAGTGAAACCTTTGTAAAACAGCAAATATCCTCTAATAATGAGTGAAAATCACTCTAAAAAGAGTGAATTTTTATTCGTTTGAGTAGTTAAACAAAGGACACTTTTTTTGAGTTGTCCTTCGTTTAACTCCTCAAACGAGTGGAAATTCACTCTTTTAGGTGTGATTTTCACTCTTAATGAGTAGACATTTGATGTTTAACATACAAACCACTCATATTTGAGTGGTTTACAAAAATTTCACTCTTTGGGGAGTGAAATTTTCAGTCGTGTACATTTAGAGAGTATTACTCATCTGCAAATGCCACTGGTCCATTACAAAGCAGTCAATTTTACTATACAGTTTAAATGGATCATTCTGGAGCGAAAAAGGCATGCTGCAGAACTCACCAGAATTTAGAGATGCATTATAAGGAGACGTCAATTTCAATAGCGCAGTCTTGTCAAAGCTTTGTGACACAGATATGATGTTGGGCACATTGTATATGTGATTGTCCATCTCAAAAGAGCCGTAATTGCAGCAAACTTCATTTTGCGCTAAGGTTGGAATTTGCCAAAATGTATTTGTTGACAGATTCAAAATACTTCAAAACATCAGCACAATTTTATTTCAAGAAAATTATCGGAAATATGCAATATACCTGTATATTTTGAGGTGTTTCAAGCCACTAAAATGAAAACACCATGTTCATAAAAAAAAAAGTTAAAACAACCTTATGTTAATACTAATACTAATCTGGGAAATATTTCAGATCTCAAGGATAAAACTCCCGAGGCATCGGATTTACGTATGATCACCCACTAACATGGGATATAAAATTGTATCACTCAGTAGATAAAAATACAACAATTTCATTGGTTAATAGCTGAAAAGGATATTTCCGTATCGTATCATAACTTCAGAGTTCTATATGATACGAAATCCTATATGTGATACGAAAACTCGTATCATACAGCTCTTTCTTATCTAACTCGTATCGCTTTCGGAACATGATAGCTGTATTACAAAGCGTGCGCAGCTACTGTGCGAGCGAGACTAACAGCCATGCGTTGTCCTACGCGATGCCGATAGAAACGACGCGCATAACTATCAATCAAACTCGGAAAATTACAAATTTAAAATTGAAATTGATTGCAACGTTATAAACATATAAAAATAACAAATTTCCAAGCATTTTTCCTAGTTTTTTCAAATTTTTGCCATCAACGTTTGTGTTTACTGAGTGATAAATTCGTTATCCCCTGTTTGTTCTCATGCAATACGAAAAATATTAATGGTTTGGGTTCGTATCACACTCGGCTTTCAGCCTAGTGTGATACGAACCCAAATCATTAATATTTTCTCGTATTGCATTAACAAACAGGGGATAACTAATAGTACTTTTTGCAACTGCTGCATCTAATGCACCTTGATATCTGCCTCCGGTTTTCTTGAAAAAAAAAAGATTATATAATGAAATTATTGTATATATCCTTATTTAACTTCTAGGTGTTTTTCTCCTTATACCGAGTGAGTCAATAAAAGTGCAATAGTTAAAATGGGCACCATATATACTGTATCAAAAATCTACGCACGGTAAAATAAACTACTTGGAATAACCTTTCTTATAATATAAGGCTCGAGTACGCTGGTAGAGGGAAAAGACGCGACTTTTTGGTCAAACAACGTTCTCTCTCTTGTATCTAGACCAATCTGTGCAACGTGTAAGGTCAAAAATCAATTAACTAGAACAAGATTCAGTATTTAAAGATACGTTGAGCTTATCCAGGCATAATTATGTAAATAAAGGTCATATGAGCAGTG
The DNA here is from genome assembly GCA_000969725.1 of Ophiothrix spiculata. Classification (NCBI taxonomy): domain Eukaryota; kingdom Metazoa; phylum Echinodermata; class Ophiuroidea; order Amphilepidida; family Ophiotrichidae; genus Ophiothrix; species Ophiothrix spiculata. Next base: position 88,270 of record JXSR01S020402.1, on the reverse strand, counting down.
GCGAAATCTGTATTGCTCATTTTAGACATTCGTTTTCGATATATTACCCAAAAATTTTCAAAATATTTTGTGTTCTACAATGACCTCAGAAACACAAATAACGCAATTTCTTCGTCAAAGTCTCACTTGACCATTTCTTTCACTAAGCTCTTCAATTTAAATGTTTAAATTTACGACTACTCCATCTATAATAAGACATTTTATCGTTTTTTCTTTTTATAGAGTATATTTGTTGTCTTTTGAAATTGCTTGTTGGCATTTTTACGTTAGTTCTAAGACGACTGATAATAAGGCAGTTTTAGAGACGGTTTTCATAATTAAAGCATACCAAAGACAATAATTTGAGAAAAACGTTAATTTACGGAATATAGTTAGTCCTGGAAAACCAATATTTATTTGGATTTAACTGAGGGAAAAACACGGTTAAGGCTAAAAATATCTCTATATATCATCAAACATTTTTAATACAAACGCCTAAATTTACTTTAAAACAATCTGCAAGCTAGATTGAACTAAAATGTAGGTAATATTATGCAGGAGACAGAAAAACAGATTTGTATAAGGAGAGGAAAAAACCGCTAAATAATGCAGTCTGGTATTTAAAAGTCTAAAGCTTGTATTCATGTTAGTTTGTTGACGTAAATTGTTTGGAAAGCAGTGACGTGTTACGTCTAACAGTGTACAAACAATTCGACATCAGGGGGAAACACCACACAGTGGGTCTAATTAAATTAAACTGAGATTGTAAAGGATGAGCTTCTTTGATCCAAATGATTCACAGAGAGAAAACTAAAATGTTTTTAAAAAGATTTCCCACGTGTCAAAAACGGAAAACCAATATCATTTTAAGATGATTAGAAACATGGTTATTTGCTATTCTTTTAATCACGTTTTTATTTGTAAAATAGTTGGTGTTTAGTTTCAGCCATTTAACTTTAAAACAATTTGATGACCACAAATATCTTAAAGTTTGGTAAATAGTCTCAAAAACAGTTTTACTACTTATTACCGAGTCATTCAGTGTATAATTCATAGCTCAAATTGTTTGTTTGTTTTTATCAGATAAACAAACACTCTTAAGAATAAATATACGTATATTTACATATTCAAATGTTAATAAAACAATTTGTTATACGCTAAAGTGCAGTCAAAAAATCAAAGTTTTATTTATTCATTTTAGTTTGTTGACTTAAATAATTGTTTGTCAAGCAGTGACGTAAACATCACGTCTAAGAGTGTGAAAACAATATGACATGATGGAAAACCACGCAGTGGGCATCATTAAATTAAACTGAAACTTGAAACTGATCTTTTACCTAAAAATAAGCGAGCTTTTTGATTTAAAATATACAAAGACAGACGAAAACAAGATGTTAATACGATTTCCTACTTGTCAAAAAATCGACAAAAATGATAATATTATGAAAAATTAATACAAATAGTTTTAATAATGTTGTTTGTTTAATCATTTAAAACAGCCTATGTTCATTTAATCGTTTCTTATAGGCATTTCAAAAAAGACACCAACAACTACTTTTCAGTATTAAATAGTGACACATGTGATAGTAGCCACCACTCCAGATAGGTAGATACTCGTTGAATAACATTGAGATATGACTTCACAAAAACTCGAACGTGAATACGTATCTATAATATTGTTCTTATAGATATGTGTGCAACTCAGTCGTTTTCACTTTATTAAAAACAATTGTGAAAAAAAAAGATTAAAAATGGTGTTCTACATGTAAAATGTATGATAAGTAAGGGGATTATATATATTTTTTACCAGATGGACACTTGTGTTGGATTGAATAGCTCTAATTCTGTCTGGGATCTAATTACATTGCTACACAGCACCAAAAACTATTTTCTTATCTATAACCATGTGGCTTGTGGTTGTTTGCACTTTTTCAACACCTTAAATATAATTGCTTTTTCTTCGTTGAGGTCTTGAAGGAATTGAACGCTCTTAACATATTGTACCAATACGTGTACGTGTACGTGTCCCCTAATGAGAAAATGACTGCACTGTCAAAACCGAAACCCACTGAAAATGCTTTTCTATTTTCCTTGCATGACTTGAAGAGCCCAGTCTATGATGATCTGATGATGACTTGACACCTCAATGAGCCAGGCATTCGCAGTTTACAGATTCTCCAAACCCCTGTAACCAGTTGGATTTTGCTATAATTTTGGAGCTATTTCTTTGATGACTGATGAAATAGCTCTGGTAAAGGATATTTGTAAGGTTTGAAATGAAGATATTGTTTATAGAAAACAATATTTTCAGAGATGTTTGCATTAAAACCCCTCTTTATGTTATTTAAGTACTATTATATACTGCATTAATAAATTTAACAGAGTTGATTGGATAAAACCCGATCACATTACTTCGAATAGCTATAACCAGATAGATAAAAGCCCTATAAGTAGTACTTTTGAAAGTACTTTTTAGCACTTTCGGAAATACTATATAGCGCATACAATATTTTACTTATACGCGAAGTAACTTTCACGCACGAAATTACGCACTCATCAAACTTATACACGCAAGCAATTGCGCATACTTACCTACGCACGCATTCCTTGTAGGAATTGTATGAGTGCATCTTTTTTTTTTTTTTTATTTGAGTACATGAAAATTACCGAAATCAGAAATTCATGATCCTTCTGTGACTAAAACTTTGCTACTTTACTTAGGGGCTGCACCTCTCAGTAAAATAGCAATTTTAGTCACTTCAGGTTCATAGTTTTAACCAGAGATCTTCAAGTCGGTATATATTGGTATACTATACAATAAAATGTCTTACATTTAACTGAAACGCACAAGGTTTTTAACATTTCTAGATACAGTATAAACTTCGAATTTTTGCATCATATTAATATGCAAGATAAATTAATCTTCAAACCAGATTGGCTTGTACCAGTCTCCTCCGGCACGGAAATCCGATATTTTTATTTATCGCGGAAAATCAAGATAGAATGACTTTTCAATTCTTCTGCCAAATATACGTCTTTTGATGCTCTTATTTTGATCACTTGAATCGTTTAACCTGATGGTTGATGCAGAGATTGCAACAATATATTAATTGAAACGATTCATGACTGCACCGTCTACTGGAAGTTACACGTAATTAGAAATAACAGGGATTATAAGGGGCGAATTTCCTTGAATTCAACACCAACTTTACTTGATGATTTCGCTCCTTCTGTTTCATTTTTTTTATGAGTATGTATATATTTCATGTCAATTGTTTATTTAAGAACCTCAAACATCACAGTTAATAATTGTGTCATCGTTAGACAAAAAGTGATATAAATGATGATCAAGATGTTTGCCCGTTAAGCTTATTCCGGAAATCCGAGACAAATTGACAACGCTGTAATATTGAAAGTTTCAATCATAATTCCAATCGTCTCGAATTTTCCATATGAAACTTAGTTCACCTTTTTCGTAAAATTTGAATCCCAACAATTCCAGTAAAAATATATCGACAAATAGAGATAAATAAAAATATCGAATTTCCGGGAGAGACTGTACACTACACCACAAGACAAGGGATTGCTACGGGTTAAAATATGTATTTTAACTTAAAAATGTGAAAAAGGTCAATTAAAAGTGTTGTTCAGTTTAGTTTGTTGACGCAATTGTTAATGAAGCAGTGACGTGTATGTTACGTCTAATAAAGATAAAATCCCAACCAGTGCAACAAATGCTGCTGATGTTGGTCTCGAGCAAGAGATGGGTATTTAAGGTGATACCGAGATTGTGTGCTTCAGGGCTGGGATTGACATACATATCACTAATCGTTACCGGTTGAGGTGGTTAACAGTCACCGAAACAAGAACAAATTGTAATATATTTGTCTTATTGTCATTAGCTTGGAGTTAGGCGAGGCGTCACTAGACTTCCTCACCAGAGTGAGAACTTCTCACCGAATTGATTTTGCGATATATGGATAAATAGACCATCTAGGTCAAATATTATTATATATTTATATCCAATTCTTATTCAGGCCCAAGTATAAGTGTGTAAAACTTACAACTGAGGTACATGGATCATAATATACCACATTTCTAGGTGGGTATTTATAAACAGAATTTCTCATTGAGAACATGAATTCTAGTGACGTCAGGCCTTAGATGCTCATGGAATGATAAATTGTTGTCTATGCATTAATGAGTTTATTCCTACATTATAATTTTAGTATAAATGTGTTTTTTTACGTGAAACGTGGGGATAATGTCAATAAGGTGACATAATTCAGCCGCCGTTGATGTTGATTCATGTATTAATCATTAATCAGATTCCTTATTCATCGACGACAATGTCTAGTCCTAGTGTGACCAACATCATTGGGATGAATATTAATGATAACATGAACCAAACAAACTATATGTAGTATATGCCTCTTCCAAGCTTTATCTGCATATCATCCGATTTCTTTATAAAGTGTGTATTCATCTAAAACCAAACCAGAACAAGCTCTAACACTCCTTTAAACCTATGCTACACTGCCGATGAACATCTCACAATTTTATAACGAAATCTCTATACATTAATAGCCCAGTATGTAAAATGAGATCTGGCAAATTTATTTCGTGCAAATCCGCACGTCTATTTCGTGCAAATTTAGAGCAGGTCCATCATTTTGTTTAATCTTTACCGAATATCGCTTTTCTTCATTGGTTAACGCAGATCAAGACACATCTATACATGTATAGTTTGTTTGGGTTCACACCAATGCTTCATAGAATTGCACAGGGTAAAAATGTATGATTCGAATATCAAATAAATACAAAATGTATCAAACTTTGATCAGACATATATGTACCCCTTTACCTTAAAATATTTTTTTAATGTTTTGTAAAAAAAGCTGTATACTGGTAGGGTTACCCCCCCCCCCCCACCCCAAGATTTTAATACAGAGACCCTCAAAGTAGGATTCCTTAATGTTTTATTTTAGGTCTCGTGGGCTTATTCGTAACGTAATAATGACATAAAAATACAATTCGACAGACCTGTCGGCAAAAATCATAACAATTGCAAAGTTTGTTATACAGGTATAAATATGCAAAGTTAGCTGCTTTTCCTGCTTGCCATTTCGGGAATATGCAAATATTGTAAATTGTTTATCAATTGTAAACAATTGTGGCACTCCTGTAACACAAGATTGTATTAAATGTCGAAAGATTTGAATTGGAAAGCATATTATTAACTGTATTTTATGATATTGATATACCAATTATAACAATTCACCTAATGGAATCTGTCAAGCAAAAGAAATATGAATAATGTCATTCAAAAGTGTCAAACGACTAAATTGTACGAAGTGCTCAAAAACATTACTATATCTATATATGATTTTAGTGAATGATGTACGTTTTAAAGACAAAGACAGCGAGTGATATTATAAGTGACATTTTGAAATTATTTTCTTTGGAGTTCCTTAATTCCTACGGAGATGGGTAAAATTATACTTTTTCTGATTCTTTGTGATGATGGGAACACAATGGAATGGTTTTTAACATGATTAAACAATTTTGAAATTTTACCCCTTGTTTTGGCAGACATTTTGTTTTATGCATATTAAGCGCTATTCCACCAAGTAGATTTTTCTAGATTTTTGATATGTTATTGTATATGTTTGTCTAATGTTATCCTGTAAATATGATCATTACTTTTACAATTTGTTTGACCTATTGCTTTAATTTTTATTATAATGATTAGCCTATATAGAAATAAATACGACACATTTGTATTAAAATAATCATGGTTTATGTAAAAAATGATGTCTTTGAATATCTAGACTAGTCTATAATACTTGCTAATTCACCTAATGGAATCTGTACAGTTAAGCAAAACAAAAATATAAATAATGTTTTTCAAAACTGTCAAACAACTAAATTGTACGCAGTGTTCAAAATCACTATATCTATATATGATTTACGTATATGATGCACGTTTTTCTTAACGAAAACATTCGTAGTATAAAGACAAAGACAGCGAGAGTTCATGATATTAGAATTGACGTGTCGAAATTATTTTCTTTGCAGTTCCTTAATATCATGAAAAATTATTAATTTCAATTTTCAAATGTATATAGTTCAAAAGTCCTTTTATATTTATCTATGGAAAGATTCAATGGATTTTGATTTACCAACGAAGATAATTAAAACTTTTGGATACATCACCATTATAGCCAAGCCCGTAGCCAGGGGTGGTGCGGTGGGGGCGTCGCACCCCCCAAATTTGACAATGTACAAAAAAGGTCCACACAAATTCTCTAAATGAACACCAAAAGAACACTATAAAGCACCAAAGCAAGTAAATGTAGGACGTTTTTTAATAAAATACTACATCAAATGCTTGAAAAACTGCTAAAAACCTACTAAAATTAGTTTTGGGTTGACCAAAACCGAATTTTTTTCCTCTAAAAGGTCCATTTTTTAAAAATCCACACCCCCCTTGAAAAAATCCTAGCTACGGACCTGATTATAGCTGTGGCAGGTGGTGACAGAAAGCAAACAACGTGGTTGTAGTATCGTTGAGTTGTGTGTATGCATTATTGAAGACACGATAAAGATAATGAATTTCCATATATTAAAATATAAGAAAATAACTAGGCAGTGGACAGATGCTATGTTAAATTAAAAGTTTGTTCTTTCAAAATCTACTTGGTTTGTCTCAAAGCTGCCGCGCGCATATATAAACAATCGTGCGTATGTATTGTTACATGACATAATTTATTATTACCATAAGTCAAACATAATATTTGAATGGCCATTAAAGAGAGTGGCACACGACCTTTGTGCTT
>JXSR01S020402.1:64008-78291 GCA_000969725.1 Ophiothrix spiculata | reverse complement strand
ATGAAAATATGAAAATATTGTATTTTGGCGGGGATTTTGGCGGCCATCTTGGATATCTTCCTTGAGGCCATTTTTTGTTTTTGTAACATCCAAATTTAAGGGGCATAATAAGGAACCTAAAAAGGTTGGTTTGGTTGATTACCGGTGGTTGGGGATGCAGAGGAAGTGGTCCTAGCTCCGCCACTGCAATTTTGAGTGAAAGATCATATTTTTTATGACCGATACATATGTAATGATCTCATACAAATTTGGACTGTCAGTTTTGCAATAATCACTTGGAGATAACCTCATTTTTTGACCTTTTGTCCAGTATTCGGTCATTTTGTAGGATTTTGGCGGCCATTTTGAAAAACGCCCTCATTCAGGTAGTCCGTTCAGGATTCGGGCTTTTTACCTCTGATATTCTTATTCCTCATAAAATTTCAGTCTAGAAAAACTATGTGAGATAAACTTCGGCTTATAGGGCTTACTGATCTTCAAACGGGTCTCCTAATCTCAGTTACAGTTTTAATCGCTGACAAACTTTGACGGACCATAACTTGACTTCTGGAAATCGAGTGAAGTTCATTGAGGTGTCATTTTAATCCCTAAAACATGTTATTTGCAAATTATTTTTAAAAAGGTGAAAATAAGAAGAAGCTGCATTTAAGGCTGGTTTGGGACAGATGGTCACATTTGTTGTTACCACCTTAAATTGAAACTGCATACATTTTGTTGATTCGAGGAACATGTGTTGCCGAGTGGATAAAGCACCCGTCTCGTAATCCATAGGTTGTAAGTTCGAGCCCCGCTTTTGTCAGTGTGTTGTGTCCTTGGGCAAGGCACTTTATCCTAATTACCCACTAGGATGGGTGTATATTGGTATAGTTGTTTCAATCTGTGTCGCAATCCAGCTACAACAACAATGAGTATATTGTTCTGGTTGTCATGATTTAATTTGTACTTAAAATTGTAATGTGTTTTCTTTTTGAATCATTTTCCCAAATCGTTTGTAGTTTAGTATTTTAAATCCTTAAACATTGAATCAAATTATCAAGTGTCTAAAAGTAATATATGTAATGTTACTACCAGATCTTTTGATACTTTATGATAATTTACGAGCTTTCATTTCTTAGTTTTGTGGTTCGAAAAACAAAAAATATTCATTAAGATATTTAAAAAGGAATGCCAATCTCAAATTTCCGTATGTTTTTAACTATAAAAGGACGTAAACTCCAGATTCATTATGCAAGGTTGAATTCTACGTTGGGTAATTCCCAAATGGACTCGTTTGTCATTAGAGAAAGGTTAAGGGTCTATTCACTCATATGCAGCTCAATCATATTTATAAATAGCATCACTCATGAGGAAATCACTGCACTTTCATGAGAGAGTTTGTAATTTCAGCATCATCTTCTATTATTATACTGAAGAAGAATTGTATAAGCTCTTACAAATCCAACTAATTGCATATGTTTTTTACCCCTCGTCTACCCGGGGGGGGGGGGGGTCGCAACCCCCCCTTAGATCTTTTCCCTGCTGCATAAAAACGCAAAAGCAAACGACCCCAGGCATTTGGGTAATCTCTTTGACACCATTTACGGTCTTTTGAACCACCTAAGGTGGTTTAGGGTAGGCCGTCAAAGTTGGGGTGTAGGGGGAGGTTGGTGAAGCCCTGGAAAATTTTAAGTCGCCATTTTGATATGCATGCTATGAAGCTGAAACTTGCAGGTCATGTTAGAATTGTTATTTCCCTCAAAAAACCTAATGAAAATCGGTCATTTAAAACTGTTATAGCAACGTTTTGATTAGGTGGCCATTTTGCAAAAATCTCGATAATTCCGATCCGAACTAGCTTTATGCCGTCATAATTATGTAACGCCTTGGCTGATTTGTGTGATCTTCGTATCATTGAATAGGGGAGGACCATACCTAACTATTGATTGCAAAACCAAGTTTATAGGGGGTTCTGTTCCATTTTTTTTTTTGGGGGGGGGGGGTGTTGTAGACGTGTTACAAAAAATAGCCTGGGTAGACGAGGGTAAAAGTTTAGTAATGTTTATATAAGTTAAAAGGATGACGAATATAAATTTAACTTATATTGTTGATGTCCTTAAAGAATTTTGTTAAAATCACATGCTTCAGGACTGACTTACATCTGACATCTGAGCACCTGCTGCCATAACACTACAATAATTATCTTGTACCCACACACGTGCAACCAGTGTTCTTGCAGGATTTAGAAAATGTGTAAGAAAGATATACTTTTTGGTAACAGCCCGCTAGTTCGAAGGTTCGCTAGTCCGAAAATGAAATAAGGTTCGTCAGTCCGAAAGTGTGTTTTCCTATACCTGATGGTTCGCTAATCTGAATTTAAAAAAGGCCCGTCAATCCGAAAATAGGGCTCGCTAGTCCGAATTTAAAAAAAAAAGTTTGCTTGTCGGAAAATAAAATAAGGTCCGCTAGTCCGAATTTGAAAAAGGTTCGCTAGTCTGAAAATAAAATAAGGTTCGCTATACCGAAAATAAAATCGGGTTGCTAATCAACAAAACTAGTTATTTTTCGGACTAGCGGACCCTATTTTATTTCGGACTAGAGAACCTTCGGACTGGCGAAACTTCGGACTAGCAGGCTGTAATCTATTGTTTTGCAAAGTTTCAGTCACAGCTAGTGATTTTGGTGCAAGCACCTTTATGATGTCTTTTCAACTTTGTATTTAATATAGAATTAACAGAACGTATTCCCAAAATAGCAAGAATGGAAAAGCACTTAGTAACATAACTTCCCAAGTTCCATCCTTGACTTATTACAAAACGCATAACAATTATACAACAAAATCCCAAATAAAACACTTTTACATTATTAGGTCAATGTTCGTTTGTGTCGCCATGCAACAATCTCATGGGAGAGGAATGCACTTAAACCACTGATTTTATATTGAACTTTATTTCATGAAGAAAATGTACTATATTATATTTTAAAGATTCTGATATATAGTAGAGTCCAAACACGAAATGATCTAGAAGAAGATAACTAACTAACTAAGTAACTAGCTAAGTAACTGACTAACTAACTAACTAACAAACTAACTAAATGACTAAGTAACTAACTAAATAACTAAATAACCAACTAACTAACTAACTAACTAACTAGCTAACTAACTAACTACACTCTTAAAAAGAAAGGATCAAATTGATCCGATAAAGTATCAAATATTAGCTTACCCTTTTCCGGATCAATTTTGATCCAAATTCTCCTCAAATTTGATCCTTTTCGGATCAAACACACTCTTTTTTTGATCCGAAAAGGATGAAATTTGAGGAGAATTTGGATCAAAGTTTATCCGGAAAAGGGTCATATTTGCTCATATTTGATACTTTATCGGATCAATTTGATCCTTTCTTTTTAAGAGCGTAACTTACTAACTTACTAACTTAATAAATTACTAACTTAATAAATAACTACCTTAATAAATTACTATCTTAATAAATTACTAATTTAATCTATAAATTACCAAATAACTAACCAACTAACCAAATTAATAACTAAATAACTAATAATAAAAAGTTCAGTTGAAACCATACAAATGGTAATGTGCTCTACCCCAGAGTGAGGGAGCTTAGTATATTTGTAGTATATGAACTAAACCATCATGTTATATAACATGATGATTTAGTTCATATACTACAACTAACTAACTAAGTAACTAACTAAGTAACTAACTAACTAACTGACTAAATAACTAAGTAACTAAATAACCAACTAACTAACTAACTATATAAATAAATAAATAAATAAATAACCAAGTAACTAAACAACTAACTAACTAAATAAATAAATACATTTTAACTTACTTGATGAATATATGGCAAGTGTCAAGTAATTATCTTGTCGCACAATGTACAATTTTAGTTAAAAAAAGTAACATGTAAAGACTGAAATCTACGAATTCAAAATATTGTATTAGTGTTCTTGTTCCTGTTTCAGTTTGTTTTCTTGTATTTCTTTCATACCGTATACTATATTCACTGTTGTATTTTTTCAGAATTTCAAACAGGTCCACATGTAAAGACTTTGATCTATCTTTCTTCTATCGAGCAGAAAGACTTGCCTATCATGTTTCTTATAATGACCCGTCATTTAAAGAAATCTTTATGATTAATCAGAAAGAAATAAAAAATGTCCATCGACTTGATTTGATTTTTATAGGATCAAATTAATTCAGTTACTGTTTAAGCCAGTACGGTAAGTAGGTGTCTTTTAAAACGTAATCATCTTCCTTGTCTTTACAAGTTGAAGTCCATAACAGTATTTTATCAAGAAGCCAGCGTGGGTTGTTATTCGAAAAGCTCTATACTAATTATTTATCTAAGGACGCGGTATCATGCAATATTTGCTTTCCACTGGATAACCCTAAAGCTCCAAAAGGTTACTAAAAGCTACAAGAGCAAATCACAAAAATTGTCCGAATACGTCATAGATGGGGGTCCTATATGGGGACGAAATCGCAGCCTAGGCAGCGCCCCTCGGGTGGCTTGGTATAGGTGGACACGGCATTGGGATGCATGAGGTCCCTTGTTCAAGCCCCGGTGGAAACCATCAATTTTTGACACCCTTAGTTCCTTATTCTTACGCATTTCAGCTGGGCCTGCCCACTTTTTTTTTTAACCCAATCACAGTGAAAAGTAAAACACTATTGTAAAGTGTTATACAAGATACTTCCATATTGATATAAATATCATCTTTATATGCAAAATGTAGGTTGGCTTTGGAATAGTCCACTATTAATTAATTAGAAGCAATGACTGATATTTTTCATTGTGGGCATAATACTTCTTATTTCATTTAACAGTAAAAATAAGCTGTAAAAAGGAGTTTTTATTCTTATTGAATGAGTGACAGTAACAGTGAGTAAGTGTGTTTTTGGGTGGGCTTGCTATCAATGCACTAAAACTGTATTTTCCGTTGCCTGATGACCTGCTTTTATAACCAGATCGTTGTGGACAAGTGATTTTTTGTTTGCTTACTTATTTTTCAATCTTTATCTTGAATATGTGGAAGCTTGTGCAACGGTTTCTGGGGTTCATGTAATATCGCTTTCAAAGAGAAATAGGTCGTGAATTATCGTATTATGGGAATTATTATGCCTGTCAAAAACATTTTAAGTATGCATTCTTCACTCGAATAACCTGCATTTAAATTATGCCAGACAAACCATGATAGGTTCTGCATTTTAGTTGTCAATGTGTTACCCTTTGTATGAAGAGTATAGAATAAGAAGTACTTAAGTCACATAATACTAGTTCTGAGATATGAGCGGTTAAAATTCTGACTTTTCTATAACTTTTAAATGCAAAGGAGTATTGAATACATATTCGGTACATGTTATTGTAAAGTCAAGTGTATCATTTATGGTGATTTAGAAGACTGTAGCAATTATTGATTTTATGCAATCAATAATCTCTGTTTTGCACTTAAGTACTTCTTCCTCTACAATCATGGTCGCTTACCAAATAATCTTATCTATCTTAAATTTAACGATCCAAACATGTTGAAAGTATATATATTTGTAATGTACAAGTCATGACGAACAATTTGACATGTCATTCGTGTAAATCGGACCTTGTTAAAAATTTGACCTCATTTCACGCTTGAGTGAATTTCGTTTTATATCTCCTTAACCAAACCTTCAAGACATATACAAGTATATATATTTGTAATCTACTCGACAAGACGATTTATTTGATATGCAACTCGACATATTTTGAGCATTTTTGAAATTTGACCCAAAATTCGACCACTTACCATGCAAAAAATTACCAAAAAATTTTTGTCAAAATAATTTCTGTCCTTCAATTACCTCAATATCACCAATAACTCAATTTCGTCAAAATGTGACTTTTATGTACTTCTTATTCTACTGTCTAAATAAATTCTTATTAATGCAGTCGATCATCCTTAATCAACAGGGGTAAAAGTGACAGATATTTAGATGAAACAGCAACATGCTCCAAGTTTTACTTCGAAAAAACTTATTGTAAAATGTTCACTTACATCTACGGTATCTTAATTCCAGACGATTGCAGCTGTGATAATTTCATGAATTAATATGATTTAACTTCACTTCTTTGATAAGGAAATCAAGCTCATTTTCACTAAATAAATATCAAACAATAGTAAATAATCATGACAATTTCAATTCGTAATTCAAAGTGACTCGCAATCAAAAAGAGGAAAACTTACATACCGTATGTTTTTAAAATTTAACTCTAAAGCAAGAACACAATAAAAACCTTTTTCTTAAAGCCTTTGAATGTGGTAAGCTATTCAAACTGCAATTCAATTTACTATGCTGTTATTAATCAAAAACGACAAACTGCCAAAGTAAAATCACGCTATATGGTTTCCGTGCATAGAAATGATCGAGTTATTAAAGATACAGTGTAACAACATGATTTGTCAATCTTGTACGGAATCGTGATATGAAATGTGTGTCAACAAATCTGTATCAAATAGAAATAGTACACGGTTGCTCATATAGTTGGAATACAAATATTGTTATCACTCTTTTACGTAAATGTTAATTTATGATGAAAATATCTGGAAACTTATGTTGCGTTTGGTCAGATTTGATAGGTTATCTTGTTGGGTGTGAAATGGAACTCCGAATGTGATCAATTTTTTTATGTACTAGTAAGGGGACAGCAACAAAAATTGGTCAAAAACGTGATTTTTAGGTCCAATTTGATTTGACCCCGCGTTTTTCAAGGTCACTTCTTTACTCAAGATGAGTGGTCATATGGAATGTTTAACTGTAGTAGAGTGATAAGCAGGTGGTTGAATGTCTTTGTTACGCTTGACTGAGCAAAGAGAATGCTTGGAAGCAAAGCACAAAATGCCCCTCAATTTACAAAAATAGGGTTGTGGTGAACGTGGTATATGACATCTTGAAAACCTTTTAAGATGTCATAAGCTGCCGGAACCATTCCATGTTCACTAAAACCCTAAATCAGTTCAAATGAATATGCCTTCTTCCGTTAAAAAAACCCAATTTGTTTATTTTCGTTTGTATCACTTAAGTTATATAAGCTGTCTCCTGTTTAACCTAAGTATATGTAAAATGTAGTGTGGAGTTGAAATATGTGACCGTCCATCTCAAAGAGCCGTAAATGCAGCAAACTTCATTTTGCGCTACAGGTGGAAATGCAAGTCAAGGTCGTAATTTGCCGAATATGATTTTGACAGCTAAGATAACGATCGCAAATATGAAATATATCTTTATATTTTGAAGACAATCAGAACATATGGGGCTTTCTGATCTTTGAACGAGTTTATCTTAGTTATACATTTTACTCCCTGAAAAATTAAAAAAAAACATAACTTGACTTCTGGAAACCGAGTGAAGTTCATCGAGGTGACATTTTAATCCCTATAACTTGGTCTTTGCTAATATTTAATTAAGTGGAAATGACAAGAGGCTTCATTTACGGCTGTTGTAGGATGGACGGTCATGACTATCTTGATATGAGAAGGGGCAACACACCACATGGGTTTGTAAGAAAACACCACCAATAATTGAGGACCCTAGAACTAAAAGGGGGTTAAATCACAAAATCTTGAAAAGTGAGTTGTGTCAATTTCTTGCTACAGAATTCTTATTTCTACATTCTGTACAAGTTTTGTAGTAATTTGATGATCAGAGCATGCGTAAGAGTCATTGCGAGATACAGTTATACCATTCAAGACAAATGATATGATGTTTGTGCCATTTTCTCAGTTTTTACTCAATGTGACTAAACCCCCTTTTAAGGTCCTCAATTCAAGTCTTCGTTCAACATAAACGAATCTAAGAGGTTGTTGTGATGTGGTAAATCTTAATGAGCGTGACGATTTCCTTTGCATCCTATCTATCTTCAAGATATGAGAGGTCTAAGGTATCCATAGAAACAATGTCATTTGATATCCATGTGTGGTTGTCCAGCCCATATGAGCCGTAAATGCCAGAAGCCTCATTTTGCGCTACAGGTGAAAGTGCATGTCAAGGTCGTAATTTGCCGACATTGATTTTTGACAGATTAACAATCCTTGAGCTTACTACAAAATACCAGCAAAGTTTCATTTCAAGAAAATGATAGAAAATGTGAAATAAATCTGCATATTTTTAAGACAATCAACCGAAAACATAGGGCTTACTGATCTTTGAATACTTTTATCTTTGTATACCTTTTACTCCCTGACAGCCTTTGGCCGACCTTAACTTGACTTCTGGAAATCGTGAAGTTTATTAAGGTATTATTTTAATCCTGAAAGCATGTTTTTTGTAAATATTAAAAAAATTGAAAATGACAAGCGGCAGCATTTACGGCTGGTAGATAGACGGTCACATATGTGCGCAGAAAAAGTCCTGCAAATTGAATTTACTTTATTTTAAATATATGTCTCTCTATGCATTAAAATAAAGCAAATGTTGAGTGTAAAAGGGGTTAACTGAAGGTGTTGCATCCACGGGACTATAAATAAATTCATTATGATAATCTAATTATGTGTACTTTTCTGCATATTTATTCTCTATAAGATACTAGACTGGAACTGTAGAAAATATTGGACTATACCAACCTGAGATATTTACCTAACACAGGTAACTCTTCATGCATCTAGTTATTATTATGTACTGATTTGCTTGATTTGAACCAAACAAATATTGACCGCTCTTTTATTCTGACGATAGTAAAACTGTTTCTTCGCAGTGATCGTGAGAATATTATACTATTACCCTCGACCTTCGGTCTCGGGAAATGAAATACTATATAGTGTGAAGATCACTTGAGGGCTATACTTATTAATATTCATTTGGAATTTTTGCACTATTCTTCTACTAACCTGAAATCAAATGGCCTTATATATCCGGTGATGACATCAAAACTGGATATAACTGGGTTTAAAACATTTGATAGATAAAACCCCATGACTACGAAATAAACATTATTCAGAAAAGATACCAACAGCATCAACAGCCGTGGGAGAGGTAGAGGTGGCTACATAGTATTAAAGAAAGGGACAAGTTTCTGGAAGATAAACACCTTAAAAATTCTTAACCTGTTTCATACATTTAATAAATTGCCAATCATGCTGATTCTAAAACCCCCCCGGGAGACGTTCATTCATTAATCACGGGATAAGCAATTAAGGACTATTGGTGTTGTTGTTTTTTCTATGAATAGTGAATTAAAATGTTTAATGCATCAGGAAATTAAAAAAGGGTTGTTTGCATTGTTTAGTTTTGTAGATGTATAATTTACATAGGGTTTGCATACATTGCGTTTATTGATCCAGTAACTTTTGATAAAAATAGAATAGAGAATGAAAATTAGTATTTGAAATTGTGATAATATATATTTCAAACGGAATATCTAAAGATTTTTAATAGATAAAGTAGTGTATCAAGTGATCAAACGATAACATTCTGCATTACTGTTTTAATCTTTGAGGTAAAACGCTTAAAAATAGTACAACTAAAAAAATAGTATTTCATATTTGATCTATGTATTGTATTTCTGTACTCTCACTAAGCTTAGATAATCTTTAAGTCTCACATAAATGTAACGGATTTAAGAGCCCACATCGCAAAATATATAGATCACCTTTTCATATCTATACAAGTACAATCCAGATCATTGTGGATATATTGGCTATAAAGCTTTAACTTTTAAATTTATTTTGAAATTTTAATCTAGACAAGCTCATAAAGTGAGTATCCATTTTTTACTAGGTCACCAAAAACAAAAGACATGCTCAAATTTTATGTTCCAAGTACAAACTTTCTCTAAACACAAACGATCAGCTCACGAATTGAAGACCTTAAAGTTGATAAAGTGGTCAAGTGCCATTTTGACGAAATTGAGTCATTGGTGGTTCAGAACATATTTTGATTTACACTCTCTTGCCATCCCTGGGAATGCAAGTGATTATATAGTTATCTTATCATACCTTAGTAAAGTAATTCCAAGATTGAATTATTACGTAATTTAGGTCTATACTGCTTATACTAATTTCATATACGTCTTAATCAAACGGATCAGTAGAAACAGAAGAATAGAAAATCAAATTAACAAAATGTACTTATTAACTCTAAAACAAATCTAAATTTCAATTATTGTCGCATTAATAGTTTTTGAATACCAAAAGAAGTCAATAACTGTTTTACTTATTTACAATGCATTGATATAGTAATAAGCACATTGATATGCTTATTAAAGGGACTGGCCTAGATCCTGTCCGCTGATTTTCTGACTATATATTTTTTTCACTTGTATCGATAGTACATGATTATACTAACATATCCTCTAAGTAGCTTCCGCTGAATTTGTGTAACAGAGGAAAAAATGAAATTATTTACCAGCTGTATTTTTGTCGCCGGCGACAAAAAATGGTTGAAAAAGTGTTTCTAGTTTCAAATATTAAAAAGATATTGTTTCTACAACTGTGATGGGTAAACAAAATTATTTTTGATAAAATTGTTTCTCTTTTTATATATATTAACTTATCTCCAAGAGCCTCATTTGATCTTTTATCTGGTAAATCCATCTGATGTACAAATTAAGGATTTAGAAAACACTGGATAGTCACACCACCATCACATATAGATATATTGCAAATCAATTCGCTGTCAATTTAAGCCATTTCTGTGTACATTTTTGTAGTTTTTTTGGATTTTACTAGACTTTTTAGCTTTATTTAAAGCATTTCCATAAGTTTTTAATTCCAAGTGGCTAGTCCCTTTATCCCTTGGGATTTGTATTGACGCTTGTGAATATATGTCAATAACTTATGCGATTTCAATTTCCATTTTTTTTTAACGTTTATGAAAAAAACACCTCACAATTAAAATGAGTAAAAGATTCATGCTTACATGCCTAGGATAAAGTGTACTACATGGTTTAGAAGGAGGTCGATGTTAGTTATAGCATACATACGTCGTTGTTTACATCATTATTTAAAATAAAGGCTTTGATAAGGTCACATCACCCTAGCGCTAACATTTTAGAGCTCATTCCGCAGACGAGTTAAAGATAATGCATTTAAGTGTGACATCTAACTGATACAGTCCCCTTGACGGTTGTGCAACACCATATCCCCATCTTACTTCATTTTCCCCGTGTTAAGTAAAAATGTCTATCTTCCTGATAGGTGAGTACTCATTGCATGCATAGCAACACTATATGTTGTCTCATATGACATGAGTTTATGTGTGCAAGACAAACCCACGTGCGGATAAGAAGTTCATTTAAGTAGACAAAATGTGCTGTATTGTGCATCTATGCCTTCGAATAAAGCGACTATGAATCAACACCGGGACTGTCATCATAATTACTATGGAAATCTAATTAAGTCCATTTTTCATTTTGCATTTTCTCTCTACTAGATACCAGTCGGGAATATATTTGACTAAACCAACCTCTAAGGAATACATGCACTTATTACGCTTTTAAATTACTAGTAATTGTTAATTATTGGCGCCATTCACTAAGGAAATACTTTTAATTTTATTTTGAGACATTTAAACATAAAAAACCTATTTTTAGTTTACTCCTAATGTTATGGATTTGTTTTTTGCTAAACGTATAATCAAATGTTGAAAATCAAGCATTTGTCAAAAGGCAGCCTACAAATTAAATCGTGTGTCGTTTTTGCTATCATGATATCAAAAGTGTAGGTTCCGATCACATTCACACACCCCAGGGCTCAACCAGAAGTAGTATATTTTTGATGCCAAATGAAATCCTATATTTTTTTGATTGTAAATCCAAAAATTCACCTCCAAATTCTGTTTAGTTTCGGTGATATAGCATAAAATGTAAATTAATTGGTATACCTATTTTCCATTTCTTTTTTTACTTACATAACATCCTCATCCTCAGGGTTGCATCTTTTTTGTCTGTTTACGTTTTTTGTACCTTGATACTTGTGTTAAAAAACATTTACATAGTAGATAATTTACTTACAATTTTATGGTCATTGTAAAAGATATGGAAGTACCTGCTGATAGTTCCGTGAAAGTCCTTTAACCCAGTTTATTTATAAGTACTTATTAATAGTTCCAAAGAAATCCTTAATTCAGTTTATTTCATACTTGACCAAAATGCTTAATTTAGATTACGGGCAGTGCTATGAATATTTTTTTTACAAAACAAGTGGATTATGAATTACGCCGGTTGGGAGGAGGTTGGGTATAATACTCAGTGGAAATGGTGGATGTATGGACGCGCGGCCAGGAACGGTTGTATGTTATGCCTCGCAGGTTTACTCTAGGTCCCTTAAAAATAACTTACCAAAACTAAAGTGTCAATGGTCTTTAATATAAATGTCAACAACCAACTAAAACTGATGCACCTCACATTTTCTTTGTACAAAATTTTGATATGAACTAAGCCAGATTTTATATGCAATATTGTTCTTAAATTGTCAATTTTCATTCAAAGTATACATTTTTTACTCAAATAGCCTGAATTCAAATTTTGCCAGACAAACCAAGATAGGTTCTGCATATTGATAGTCCCTGTGTAATCTCTGGTTGTCTCTTGTTACTGCGGTCGATCATCTCAAATTTACAGATGTCAAACGTGTCTGATGAGACAACCATTTACTTCGGAGCATTAACATAAACATATATAACGAGTTTTACCTTTTTTTTTCCTTCAGAGGTCAAGGTCAATTAGTTAAAAGTAAACCATACACATGCTGAAATAGGGTCCTACATAGTTGTGTTGATTTAAATCAACATTCTATTTGTGTGTTTATGTAGAGCAACATGAAGTTTTTGAAATAATCCAATTGTATTTGTTTCGCAAATAGAAGTACGTTCAATCCATACAGTGATGTACGTTAGGCATACGTTTAATTCGTTATCCATACGGCGGCGTTTAATATACATACGTTTAGTATGTGCAACATGTGTACGTTTTGTATACTTTGATACTTATGTTAATAAACATTTAAATATAAATAATTTACTTACAATTTTATGGCCATTGTAACAGATGTGGAAGTACCTACTGATAGTTCCGTGAAAGTCCTTAACCCAGTTTACTTATAAGTATTAATTAATAGTTCCAAAGAAATCCTGAACACAGTTATTTCATACTTGACCAAAATGCTTGATTAAAATTGCGGGCAGTGCTATGAATAATTTTATACAAAAACAAGTGGAGTATGAATTACGCCGGGTGGGAGGAGGTTGGGTTTTTAAAATACTAACTGGAAAAAGCGGATGTATGGACACGCGGCCAGGGAAGGTTGTGTGTTATGCCTCGCAGGTTTACTCTAGGTCCCTTAAACATAACTTACCAAAACTAAAGTGTCAATCGTCATTTATATAAATGTTAACAACCAACTAAAACTGATGCACCTCACTTTCTCTTTGTGCAAAATTTTGATAAGAACTAAGCCAGAGTTTATATGCAATATTGTTTTTAAATTGTCAAATTTCATTTTAAGTATACATTCTTTTACTCGAACAGCCTGAATTCAAATTATGCGAGACAAACCAATATAGGTTCTGCATATTGATAGTCCCTGTGTAGTCCCTGGTTGTCTCTTCTTACTGCGGTCGATCATCTTCAATTTACAGATGTCACACGTGTCTGAAATTAGGATGAGACAACCATTTACTTCGGAGCATTAACATAAACACATATATACATACTTATTGTAGAAATGGTAATTTACATCTATAAACATCGTAATTGCATTCGTTTTCAATTGTAAAAATGTTACGAACGATACCCCCGACCGGGTCCCCCGAAGCCTACTTGTTTTAGTAAAAAAAAGTGCCCCGACATTAAAGGAAAAGAAAATCGCAAACAATGTCCATACATTATTCAGGGCTGTTTGAAGATGCTGACTATACAAATAAATACAACCTTTTTCTTGAAGGATTTTGTTCTATTTTCAAAGCACTTCTATTAATTTATCATAAATATGCTAGTATGACAACCTAATCAACTAATACCACACTTTTTGCTTTTGTGCATTTGCATTTGTACACATTTATTGTAGCATTATGCTGAATCGTAAAATGCTTAGATTTGTGTCACCAGTAAAGAAATAATTGCAGAGTACAGTGTACAAACAAGTGTAAAATTATTTTACATAAAATTTACTTTAGGACACTAGTTAAAGGTGTTCCGAGATAAGTCCTTGACCAAATGGATATTTAAGTACTTATTAATAGAAATCCATAAAACAGTTTATTTAATACTTGACCAAAATGCTCAATTATTAATATAGGTTTTGGAGAGTGCTAGA
>JXSR01S020402.1:51629-63958 GCA_000969725.1 Ophiothrix spiculata | reverse complement strand
AAAATGCTTAATTCTTAATTTAGGTTTCGGAGAGTGCTATGAATAATCACTTTTATTGTTCTAATTTACTATATAAAAGCGCATAATTAATTACTCTAATTCCACAAAGAGTTTATATCTTATTCAGGCTCCATTAAAACCCTTTGGATTATAAGTTTCTCAAGATGAAGTGCTATATTTTCCACTGTAGATGATTTTCTTTGAATAGCCAATATCAATCTTTAATGTATTGTGTGATTCAAATCTGTTGCTGATTAATAGCTTAACAGACCCATAAAACAATACCACATTTGTACACAGGAATGATATACATGTATTTAAACATGTAGTGCTGCTAGAATATACCGACTCGAATTTTTTTTCAAGCAATTTCAATAATGTGTTCTTTTTCTGTTTGCGAAAAAAGCTTCAATTGATCAATCAGAACAATGTACGAACAACTTTAAAAAACATTCATATAAAAATTATGCCTTCAACATTTGACGCTTTATAACGTTGACCAAACGTCCGAATTTATTTACAAATATTTTTTTTAATGGTAACTGCTTAACGTAGTTATAAATCATAAATAAATTAAATACTGGAACTTTTGCAACTATGTGACGTTTCTGATTCCTGGGGATGATCACGTGACAGATGTGATTAACGTAGCATTAACGGCTAAACACAATTAAGTGTAGTGCTGACTACATGTCACCTACGGTTTTGAAACGGTAAACTTGTTTCAAAGCGGCAAAGAAGCACCCTACGGGAAATCTCAGCTACCATGGCAGCACGGGGATAAAAATCACCTCTCTATTGGGAGAAAATGCTTGTTATTTACTCCTTCTTGACAAAGATTTTTAATCAAGTTCAAATCGATATTTGTTCATCTATTGACAGTACCGGAGATGTCCTTGACAGAGTGTTGAACAAAACGTTCAATTTAGATTGCATACAGTATTATAGATACTACTTACCTATAAAACAGACGCAAAAGGAATTAATCGACAAGCATGTTAAATATCACTCTTTTAACCTCAAAGAAAACCCGTTCGTATACAATCCATACTGAACTACAACGTGAAACAAATTTTGGTGCCTATCTTCTCTTAGTGGATGTAGGCTAATCTGCAAATAAACCTAGGTTTCCTTTGTATATTTCAAATAAGACTAAAAGAAATGGGGAGCAATTACATGATATTCATATTAATATAAATCTAACTAATTTCGGAATTACCTTTTGGAATTTTGAAGTTAATTTATTTGTGGTTTTACTAATTTTTGAAAAAGTAATCGGTAAAACCGACAATAATTATCAAATATAAATGTGTTACTTTTAAAGGTGTACCCAAAGCAATATTTTTTTTAATGATTTGAACATCGATTATTTATGTACACCGAATGCACATAATGCACTTTTTATGTCAATACATGTAGAATATAGTACCAAATTAGCATTTTTCAAACAAATGGCCATGAAAAAAAATACACGGTAAAGTCGTTTGACGGATATCACTATCTACCGAAATCAAACCTGTCGGGGTGATAGTGTCTAATAAGTTTGCTTTTATTGGAAATCTATTAAGTCCATTTTTCATTTTGCATCCTCTTCTTCACGTAAATAATTATTAAAAGAACGATGTTGTGATTAGGGAGTAACACTTGGTTTTTTTAAGCGCTAGCACCAAGTTTTGGTCTTCATTCGATGTTGTATCAAAATGTGGTATTTCATTGACGTAGTCCTCTTGACAGCAGTGTGACAAGTTCCTCTACATCTTCATGAGTGCATAACGATATTTATTCGTGTCATATGATATCCACGTTAGTACAAGAACTCCAATTGCGGAAATTAAGTCACCCACAGTGGATATTTGTGTAACATAATTGTCTCTTTTATGCATATATATGCCTTCAAATAAAGTGAGTGTGAAAGGGGTTAACTAAAAGTGTTGCTTCTACAGGACTGTTAATGTTATTATTACGAGAATCGTGTTAAGGCTGGGCTAGACCTTCAACTAGCATGAACTGTTTTTGTACTCAAACTAATTGCATAAACCATATAAAAGTATACATTGTCAGAAGCAGATTTTTACCCTAAACATGATGATGATATTAGTTTTTAACCCAAAATGTAAATGTTGGCAAACAAAATACAAGAAAAACATATTTTTTGCCCCAAAATTTCTGGAAAGCCTAACTAAAATTTGCATTCGTGAAATTTGGAACTTTATTGGAATTAAGAAACAAATGTCTAGGAACGGTTTTCTCAAATTCTCAAATTATTTTTTGAAAAATTGCCAAAAATAGGCCAAAAATTGCCATTTTGGTGGCAGCGATGGGATTTTTTGCATTGTTTTTAAAACTAAGATAAACATCAACAATTTGAGAAAACCGTTCCTAGACATTTGTTTCTTAATTCCAAAAAGCAAAAAAATTCAAAATTTCATGAATGCAAATTTTAGTTAGGCTTTCCAGAAATTTTGTGGGGTTTTGGCATTTTTTTGCCAAAATTGATATTTTTGGTCAAAAACTGATATCATCATCATGTTCAGGGTAAAAATCCACTTCTAAAAATGTATATTTTTATATAGTTTATGTAATTAGTTTGAAAGTTAAGAGTACAAAAAGGTTTATACCATTTGAAGGTCTACCCAAGCCTTAATTGCATTTATCTGCATTCTCTTTCCATCAGATATTAATCTGGAGTTGTGAAAATTATTGGACTACTCCAAACTGGCATTACTTTACATATAAAACTACGTAATACAGGTAAGTGTTCAAAAAATTAGTTATTACCGGTTAATTGTTTTCACTTCTTTTCACGTATTAGTTGGTAACATCCAGAGCCAAACGATACATAAAAGAATAACACGCTCATGACTAGAGACTAAACCAATATTAGCACTCAGCAACATATGCATCAATCAAGAGAAGATTCTCATAAAATGAACTAAATACATATGCAGGTAAAAGCGGGTAATTGAACCGTATTTTTGGCTCCTTTCACTAACAATTCCGGGTTTTCACATTTATCTTTTATGTACACTAACGGCTGTCAAGATTCACTGCGTTCTCGGTCGAGGCAAGTTTTAAAAGAAAAGTGTGACTCACATCTAGTTTATAATGTTCAGTCTTGATAGTTTTTTTGTTAAGAAAATAATTGGTAAAATGTCCAGATCAAGTTTTCAGGTCTGTGGAAGTACATGTATTGTTGAAACTTGAGTAAATATCAAAGCATAGCATTTATTGCATCAGCTTCACATATATTATGATTGCTTTGCCTCGGTATTGTGTTCCATAGATATCATGTTCAACTGTGGTTTACTTGTGAAAAATGAAATAAGATATTATAAATTTCCTTTTTTTTTTATCTTATACGTACATGGTATTTCTTATCTGTAGTAACTGGAGCTTATAGAACGTTATTTTCAATACCACTAACAGGAAGTTAACACAATTTTTGAAGAATAAATTGACCTCAAATTAAGTTTATTAAAAAGGAATTATGAAAATTCTTAGACCCATTGGAAATAAGTGTATCTGCCAATGGGGATGATTAACAGATACCTATGAAAGTGTACATGTTGAACATTACCGTTATTAGTTTGAACAAGGACAAAGACAGCTCGAAAAGAATGTCTCACTTTGCGCTTTCTAATTTATTACCTTCTGCCTTTTACCATATTGATTTAGATTACAAAAGAGCAGGTGCATTTTATCTAGTGTTTGTAAAGCTTGTATGGAATTGGCAAAAAGATTTTGATTAAATTGTGTCCTAATCCGTTGCCCGGGGGACTTCTCAAGATGGCATTTGATACTCGTGCTCATCATAAAAACGGCATAAAAGGGTCTGATTTTGACACATCAGTGACGTCTACACTTTTCGAAAAAGGGGGCCGTTTTCAGCACAGTTTACGCCATTTAGGGTTTTAAATTCAAGCTACCTTCGCTGTTAAAGGTCACTTTCACATAATGTTGCTTAGCCGTGTATCCTGCTTTCCATTTTTTCATAAAATATTTCAAAAAAGGAGAAAATAAGTATTTCCTTCATGTTAACACTTAAGGGGTCAGGGGGGCATATGGACCCAACAGTTGGTTTTTGCTACGCGAAGGTATTTTTCACCACCCTTCTATGTATTTGTCTAACTTTACCATACGCTTAACTTGGTGGCAAAAAAAAATCAAAACGCCCCCCTCTTCCCATGCTAGTTAGCATAAATAAGCCATATCGAGGGCGCTCTTCAGATTTGTTTTGCCCATAAATCCGTAATCATAACTTGCATTAAGATGAGCCAAATCTTATTAAAATCCCGTTGAGAAGAGAGTTTTCAAAGTTTGGATGGGAAAGCTTTGACCCAACACGATATACTACTTTCTTAATCGCCATTTTGAAACGGTTTGTCCGATTGTCAAAATGTGTTTTAGTTTTTTTTGAATTACTTTACCTGTGACCAGAGTTCCAACGTAAAATTCCTTCGCGAAAGCCATTTTTTTTGGTGCTGGGTCCATAAGGACAACACCCCCCCCCCCCCCCTTGACCACTAACGTTCATGTGGCACTTAAGAATAAAAAACTTAAATTTTCTACTTTAACTAATAATAAAACTAGTCAGACATAAAGAATAAATAAGAATAGAATCACTTATAAAGTTGTTATTTAATTGATGTTTTTATTTGTTTGTTTTGCTTTTGAAGACAAGCTTTAAAGCCAACTTCTGCGAATTAACAGTTGTCAATACAAATAGACATCGTCTTTCAAAAATCAATTCCTTTTTTGTTTATCTGTATGAAACCTTTAATTTTCAAATAAAGTCAGGAATGAATTTTACAATTCATCCAGCGTGAGCTGTTATTAAATATAATCAATTCATATTAGGTAATAGTATCTTAGTTTACATGTGTTTGGTTTCATGAAATTCCTTTTCCTTCGCTTGTTGATATGTCCAGAACAAATATTTAAATCTTTAGTGCAGTTTATGCTTTTAATACCTTTAAAGAGTATCCAATAAATAACTATATACAATTATCTAGTCAGATGTTTGTTTGCATTTATATATATACCTTCAAAGCAACAAAAAGATGATGATATTGTGTATGAAAAAAACCCCTTTTACTAATGATTCTACGAAAAATATTAAGAAACAGTTATTATTCGAGTCTAAATTAGTGTCTTTTCAATACGAAGAATTATCTTCTCTATCTTTTATAACGTCTTCACATTATGTATAGATTATTTTATCAGCAAACAAGCTGGATTTTCATTTATATTTATATTTTTAATTGAGTGCGTCGTGGGTTTTGTAGTATTTTATTAAGAAATTGCCTACATTTACGTGTTTTGGTGCTTTAGGTGTTCTTATGGTAGACATTTAGGGATTTTTTGTGCACCGGGCCTGGCCAGACATGTGCAAAAACCAAAAGCCTGGATAGTGCATAAAGGACTAATAAAAATACCATGCTTGCCAAAAGCCCTTCCCAATGCAGGTTAGCAACAAATGGTGTACATTTTTACTTTTTGATAAAGAAACTGGATATTGAATATCATGCCTCAATGTAAAGGCTTATATCCAGTTAATTACTTGATTTTTTTTACCCCTCACTTACTTTTAACTTCACATTATTAGGAATGATTATAAATAGTGACATTTGTTGTATCGCACGGAATGAGAGGTTGGCTGAGTGAGTGAGTGGGCTAAATCATGTATAAATTTATGTTATTAATGCACTGAAACGTATTCCACATTGCACTGTGACTTTGCATGATATATGTGAAAACTCACGCCGAAAAGGGAGACTTTGCGACAGAACACTTTTCAAGATACAGATGAAAATAGGCAGCAAAATATAAAGAAAATAATACGAATTTCCAGCAGATTTTCTGTTGTAAAATTTGATCGCCTTGATCAATTTCAACAAGTAAGGTGTCATTGTAAAGCTTATAAAATGTTGTAACAGATGAAATGATAAAATCAAAATTGATATCATCTGCAAAGTAGGGGCCCCCTTTCTGGGTGAGACATCACATATATAACACATTCAAAAATCTATGGGTTTGCAATCATTGGGCACCTGAAGTAATTCCTTTGTAAAAGAAGACATACTACGTATATATGTGTGATCGCATGGTCCAAACGTTCCGTGGTTAACGTGATACTTTATAACGAGAAAAATATTTCAAAATAGCACAACATGCTACAAAAGGACCATAGTCATTTCATAATTCCGTGTCAAGAAACTAAAATACTTAGATAATGCGTGTCAATATAACAATGTACTATACAATTATCATTTTAATTCATATCCCGGCGAAATGATTTAACAGAACCGATTTATTTTGAATTGTCGTCAGTACAATGATATTTAAATTTAACATTAACTTGATCTTTTATGTTACTCGCCTTTGATATTTCCCCCAAATGTTAGCCTATGGATTTTTGGAAACGTGCAACCAATATTGGTTCAAGTTTATTCCGCATTTACCACTATCTAGGCCATTTATTTAAATATGATGCCTTACAGAACTAGTCTCCGTTTTCGACCGACTGAATTTCACATCACTTTCCCTGTTATCAAGATTATTTTTTATTTTTTTAACGTTTGATGCACGTGTCTGAGCTCATGTAGATAATCAATATCTTACAATTGCAATCAATATCGTGATTATTTACTTATTACAACGTCTTCAATTTGTAAATTAAAGTCTAGAATAATTATCTATTAGTAAGTCAGCGTGGGTTGTTATTAAAATATTGCATATTACCAATATATATTGGGCCATGGTCGCTGTAATATATTTGTTTGCACAGCTTTATCAAATTTAAATCAAAGATATTAGCCACGATTCCACATTGATACGAAAATTCATTAAAACTTCCTTAAATAAAGAAAAGGCATGATAGTATCACGATAAACACACAAAACTGTATTAAGTGTTCTTAAAAAGATGATTTTCCACCCAATTCGTTCCTTAAAATTTTCAATTTCAGAACGTATGCTTGTCATTTTAATGTAATGACTTTATTGTAGTTTAGAAATATTAATTACATGCAAATACATGATATCTTTACAAAAATCAATAGATGCAAAACAGTTTTTTAATTTTATGAAAAAAAAACCAATTTATTTCTAGAAACACTAACACTGAATATCTCATTCGCCGGCGAATGACTTATTATATGTTCCAATTTTACTTATAACTTCAAAAAGATAGAGAATGTATCTGAACTACTGGCAGGCTGTACTGATATTTGTAAGTTCTTTCTATACATATATAAAAAAGAAAAGGGAATGTTCCATAGCAAGTCTACTTGAGAAACACGATCGTGGCTCTTGCATTTAATATACCTAGTCATACAGGGTGTCCGAGAAAGAAACCATACAATATTTGCATGAAATTTTGTGTAGTTTAACGAATAGTTATAAAATATGTAAATGTTGCATTTATAACCCATTAATTGAACTTTTAGATACCGTCTGCTTTACTTCAATCGGTAGTGTACAGCAAAGGTTATGCTTTGTCAAATATGTGTTTGTTATTTTTTCTGGTAAAATTTCACGATTTTGTAAGTTCCCCTTAAATAGAGTACTATTGGGTATTGTTATTGATCTACTCTTTCAACCGTAACAATGTTTACTAATGTATTTTGTGCCTGCTCACTTTTATCTGTGATGAACAAAATTGTTTGAATTTTAAGACACATAAGATAAATTTTCGAAGGTGATCCATTTGTATTCCATTCAGAAACACCCCTACTTTATGGCTCATATTCAAGAAATTAGACCAGACAACAATGCACCCAAATATTTGAAAAAAAAAACCAACAACTTTCCTTGTAAACTACCGATTGTAATGAAACCAATTCAATTCATGGGCTTTCAAATTTATCCTTTGCACACTTTCCGTTAATCCCAAGAATATCACACGCAGAGGGTTTTTTATGGGACATAAACTTTGAATCTTTAAAGGTAAACAAAATGTTGTTATTGTATTTTGTACAAAGGCAAAAAAGGCTAAGTTTATGTAGAAAAAGTAATATGGAAATGAAAAAAACAACACTAATTAATATTTTGTTACCCTATGCTAGTTCCAGAAATGCCCTCAACCTAGATCATTTGACAGTCGTCGCAAACTCTAAATTTAGATTGCAGTAAATGATAAATATTTCAAGTAAAAATAATGGTTAAAATAAATACAAGATTTAAATTTTCAGCACCTAAAAGATATCAAAGGTTTTTTACTATTTTTTATTTTCATTTTTTTTAACCGTAATAACATAAGTTATATTTATTTAGCCTTAAGGCATTAGCCACTATCATTAATCTGAACCTCAACTTTCAATGACAGTTTCTGGGTTTTTTTATTGTGCATCTTTGACAAAGTACTTGCAACTTCTAACTTATTACAATTGAATATTTAAAGCACACGGAACAAAATGCTTTTTTTATGTCCCCGGGAACACAAATAAACAAATAGTGTTTTTTTAGAAATTATCTGCTAAATTCTCAAAATTAACCCTTCTTTAATCTAACAAAACATACATAGTAAAGCTATGAATATATTTATATTTTTATACGTATTTTACACTCTTAACGAATAATAAATCATGAAAAAAAGCATACGTTTGAAATTTATTCATATAGTTAAGCTATCTTATTTTTAAACATACTTTACACTCTTAAAGAATAATAAATCTTTCAAAAAACAATACGTTGAAATTCATTCATGTCCATGTGGAATTGCGGCTTATATCATTAACTAAAATAACACAATCTGGAAAGTAATACCCCTTGTCGCAGAATGAAACCAGGTCAAAACCATGACATTCTATTAATTTCATTAATCTCAGCATGAATAACTTGGAAAAAAGCTGCTAAAGCTACTGCAGAGAGGCGATGGCTCTTGGGTCTGAACCTTTCCAACACGTCGAAAATTATGTATAAGATATGAGCAGCTTATTTTCACAATAAACAGAATGATAATTTAAACGCCTAGGGACATTTAGTGAATATCCATACGTTGCTTAACATTTTATTGTATCTGTGTTTACTTAAAAGGCAATTCATATTTTTTTTTACCTCATTGTTATTTTACATGCTGCGTTAATGTAACGAACATATCCCAAGGCTCACATTTCTAATAGAAGTATCTTGAGACTTATACGCAACCTATCCGATGTAACTACTATGCTCGAGTAGATACTAGTACTTTGATCCAATGTTTGTGGAGTGACCTATATCGTCTAATGGTAATTAGATAAGTGAACCTTAAGGCCGTGATTGATACAAAGCCACACGACGCTGTAAAAGACGGTTCTGAAGTTTCTTAATTGCAAAATGATTGAACTGTAAGCTCTAGGAAATTTAAGTGATTAGCAGGGAAAACATTTAAATTATTGCTCTTCATCATTGAATCCGAAAATGTAAAATAGTATAACATAGGAAAATGTAAATTGCTTTTTTAAAATCTTAAAAAGTGAATTTTATCCAGAAAATAGTTCAAAAAGTTTACTCCGGTAGAATTGTCCAGTCAGAGGAAGACAATTGTCTACCGCTTTGGGAAAAAGTTCAGTTGTTAAGATTTTATAAAACCAATTTAGATTTTATAGTTTTCTAAATGAAAATTGACTTAAACAGATTATGTTCAAACTCTAAACATCTAACGACATTCATATCGACTTATATACATGTACACTACAACTATCTGATGATATTCTACTGGCATATTATCAAATTGAAATATCCATAAACATTTGAATTTAGTTATGGTGAGTGTTGACAAAAAACACACATTGTTAATGATTTTTTATACATTGTCATGATTTATGGATTACAAGGTAAAATTGTATATCATAGATCCCTTAAACTTGTCAAAACTTTCAATGCACTTTAAACGCAAATTCTGAATCTGCAAACGTCAATCTATAATTTATTGACTTATTTTGAAACGTTCATTGGCATTCAATGCTTTAATATTGTCTCTAATTGCATTAATGAACGTTTCATAACAATGTAATTCAGATCTGTTTGGTTGATAAATGTACGTATTTGATGTGGACAATGAGCATGCTGGGATTATTTTATCTCCATGGATAAAGGGATTAGCAATTAAGCACTGCTGTTGTTGTTTTTATTTGAATAGTTATGAATAATCATTAGAAATGGTTAATGCATCACGGTATTTAATGAAGCACAAAATGTTTTGTTTTTATACGCCGGGACAGTTGTGACGTCATAATTTATGCACATCACCCAACACGTGCGTTTTGGACCCAAACAAACGGTGTGGTCATTTTTGCCATACGTTAAGTCTATGGGGAAAAAAGTCTGACTCCGATTTTAAACTATAACCTTCGTCTAAAACAAAAATAAGGGAAAACATGCCGGCCTATTATGCTGAAGGTTGTGGTTCAAGCCAGGACGGGGCCTCTGGCGTTATTTTCGTCTTCCAACCGAGAAAAATCAGTCTGAATTGTATGTTTACGTGTGCCTATTGTGTTAATACGTATGATTAGTGGACATGATAATTTGTTTGGGTCCAAAACGCACGTGTTGGGTGATTTACATAAATTATGACGTCACTACTGTCCCGGCGTATAGTGTTGTAGATGTATAATTTACATGGCGTTTATATATATTTGCCTTTATTGTTGACACTAACAGAGGATTAACCCTTGTCTTACCAAGGGAGGGGGGGGGGTGGTGTTGGTAATTACCACCCCCACCCCCCCTAACGGATGATTCCCTGTCGCATAAAAACGCAAACGAATATGACCCTAGGGGTTTTGGGTAGTTGTTAGTTCATCCTTTGCGGTCAATTTAGCGAAAAAAATTCGTAGGTACCACCTTCAGTGGGGTCAGGGTACCTCGTCAAAGTCGGAAGGTAGGGGGGGGGTGGTTGCCACCTGAGAAAATTTTAAGTCGCCATTTTGAAAAATATCTGCATGGTATTCACCTACAACTTACAGAACATATTAGAAACACCATTTCCCTTCTTTATAAGCAAAAAACCCGACAAAATTCCGATATTTAGAACTTTTACAGCAAAAATTCGATTTGGTGACATTTTTGCCCAAAATCGTGATTTTTCCGACTCGGAAGTACTTATGACGTCATAATTACGTAACGCCTTGGCCGATTTTCATGATTTTGGTACCAATGGATAGAGGAGACCCTACCCTATACTATGGTATAAAGCAAAGCAACTTTTAGCACTCCAATTTTAATTTCATAGGGGGGGGGGTAACAAACGTTACAAAATATACGTTGTTAAGACAATGGTTAATTGACATGTTGTGTTTGAAATTTAAAGTTGTGATTACATATCATTAAATGAAATATCTTCAGATTCAAATTATGGATAACAATAGATAAATTAAAGTATATAGTGGGAGAATCAAAACATTTTTGTTTTTGAAATAAAGAGGAAATATATAGTTTACTGGCATACTTATTTTCAGTTTACACACATGTTAAAATCGGTCCCTGCACCTTTGTATAATATCAAGTTTTAATATCAATATTATCAGATACTTTTATCGTAGAATAAAAAGGTCTGTTGAAGACTCTCAGGCTAGGCAACGAAATTTGTGTTAATCTCAGCATGTAACGCATGTAAGCATGAGATGAGCAGTTTGTTTGTACAATAAACAAAATGATATAATTACCTGCCTGTGTATATCACGGACAAAGAGTATTCACCCGTGCTCCATTGAGTTTTTAAAGATATAACTATTACATGTAAGGTTAAGTCTATAGTCTTATGAGCTACAGCATCTTTGATGCAACATGTCTTTGTTATCCTAAAAACTGATATATAAATCCAATGTAAGTTCTACTAATAATGGTGATCAAAAATCAATAAATCACACTTATACTTTATTTGATACCAAACATTTGATAGTTTGCAACATCAAACAGCTGTTATTGATCAGAAAATGCATTGGAATTAACACATAAATGACCAAGGTATTTCCCACTCATTGGACCCCCCCCCCCTTAAAAAACACCCTTCCGATATGACTTTTACGTTGAAATAATAGTCAATGATAAAGCATGTAAAACGACCAAAATACATAAATAATTTTGAAAATCGGATGAATCGTTTTAAAATGGCGGCCATTTATTATGCTGTTACCGAAGGACTTTTCGCATGAAATTTTGTTCAAATTTGCACATTTCAAACACAATTACATTGCCAAATAAAATTAGAACAAAAGTAATTTGGTTTTGATTTTATGGGCCAAACAAATTTGAACAGCGCCCTCGATAAATCACTTTATGCTAATTAGCAAAAAAAGACTAGATCGATTTGGATTTTTTGCGCTGCGTTAAGTTTGACAATTACATGGC
>JXSR01S020402.1:12904-26349 GCA_000969725.1 Ophiothrix spiculata | reverse complement strand
TACTTGAGATATCTGAATGTCATGGGTCTGTGACACTCGCTCCAACTATCAATCGACCGTAGCATCTAATAGAGACTGAAACGTGCTCTTAATAAAGACATATGCTTCCGTATGTCTGAATGAAGGGTTTTTTGAATACCAAACCACTCCACTTGGTACATTATGAAATATTTAAAGTGCAAATTGACTAAACAATGTAAAGACATTTTTGTTTAAATTTAATTTAAACATAAAAATACATGCTAAAATCTAGAGTGTTGCAATTCATAATAAATCTTGAGAATCACGATTCTTTTGTTAACGCTTGTCCAATTACTTGAAACTATGTAATGCTAAGTTAAATCCAAGTTGTGTTTTTTTACAGAAGATAAAGATTTCATTATTTACCGATCTTTACCAACGTAGCAGAAGGTAAATTTCATATTAGGAATGGGAAAAAATAGATAGATAAAAGCTTCTTTATACATATTTCTTGCATAGTTCTATTTACTAGGTTCACATTCATATTATGTAACAAATATAAGTACAAGTCGCATCTGCAATAACCCATTTTAAATAATAAATTAAATATGAAAATGCAAATAAGTTTTTGTGCATGATCATACAAACGGAAAAGGATCATGTGTGTTATAAGGTATTCACATAGCGTGTTTACCGGAAGATCTCTTTTAGGTCCATTTACTTGATTACCTCTTAAGGAAATGTGAATTCTACGTTACTTTGGTAAAAGTATCATCTAGAACAAAACGTTGTTGGTTCAGCTGCGTAAATCCAATATTTGATGAGCATTTGGGCATTTCAGTTACATTAATAAGTACTTAATTACCTCTTGAGGAAATGTGAATTATATGTTAATTAGCTAAAAGTATCATATAGAACACAATTTTATTACCTCTTAAGTTAATTCTCAGGTTAATTTTCAGGTTAATTCTATTTTTAAAATATTTTCAGCTATCGCAACCGATATGAATTACTTCAGTAACAGATAAATGTGAACATATCATGACTGATGACTGCTTTAGGGCTTTTCGTTAATGTCGAAAATTAGTTTCTAAAGATGAACAGCTTGTTTTCACAATAAACAGAATGATGAAATCGGCAGCTTGTGGATATCACTGGCAGACACTCACTGATGTAGTTAGAATAGAACATCCTAAAATAGGTAGAGGGTAGTTTTAAATTACCGCTTTATAATAATTCCCTGAATACATGTTGTATTATGTCTCTGTTCGATCAAAAGGCAACGCATAGTTACAAATAGTGTTCAACCACAAAACACTTATCATGTATAATTTAATGTAACAAATATACCCAAAGGTTCATCAATTTTTGGATTTTATTTTGGTATGATACGCAGTAAAACCGATAAAATTGTGTTCTAGTTTTAGCTAATTAACATAGAATTCACATATCCTCAAGAGGTAATCAAGTACTTTAATGTAACTGAAATGCCCAAATGTTCATCAATGACATCCATGATATGTATGTTCACATGTTGCGCAAAATAAAGTTTGCTGCTTTACGGCTAGTTTGAGATGTAGAGTCACATATTGTTTCAGAAAACTATTTAGCATGATAACCTTGAGATATTACCGAGGGTAAACAGCTTCATAGGTTTATTCATATAAATCAACTCATTGCTGTCGGTAGCAGGTGCAATAATGTTCCATGACTACAAAAATTAATGGAAATATAATTTGGTATACATGGTATAAGACACGTCATTTTGAAAACATTTTGACTCACTGACTAGTTTAAAGATATAGATGCAAACCATTGACATTGGTATACTACGTATTGTTTTATATATATAATTTTCCCACATCAACTAGCTATCAATCAATCAATCAATCAATCATATACAATTTGAAGGGCGAATGAAGCAAAATATTCTTCAAATGCGCGTCGGCAAAAGGAAATAACTACTGCTCAAACGCTGCGGTTACAAGACGTAATTTAAAAGTCTTCTGAAAAATCGTTTTAGAGTTTGCATTCCGGATGTTGGCAGGGTGTTGATTCAAAATATGAGAAGCATTAGCTACTTTATTAAATACAATTTGTTGAAGAACTTAAACACAAACGGAAAATCATTACACATTCACTTGTGTGAAAAATGATGTATGTTAGATTGATACCATTTTAATATTTAAAAGAAGTAAAAAAGACAAGTGGCTATATTTACGGCTGGTTTTGGATGGATACTCACATTGTCATTTCTTTTTCTTTCCTTTATTTATTGAATGTCCACCTCAATTTACAATTTCAAGTAAAGTACAATAACAATGAGGTTTGATATTCTATGTTAGTTTAATACCAATACATTCTACTACTAAAACTTCAAATGGATAATTAAGGGTGTACATACATTAATAATAACTCACGCAATGGGCAAGTAGTGGAAACACCCCCCCCCCCCCAAAAAAAAAAAAAATAAAAAAAAAAATAAATAAAAATAAAAATAAAAATAACATAAAAAAAATAAAAAAAAAATAAAAAAAAAATAAATAATAATAATAATGATAATAATAATAATAATAACAATAATGGTGTTGATGATTGATGATTTGCTTTCACTCCAGTTATCAATGAACTATTCCATATCATCTTCACAATTATTATTATCTATCATTATTTTTGACAAAAACATTTGTAAAATAATTAATTAAAATAGTTTGCAAATTGGGCATAGTATGCACAGATGTATTCTTAATCTCTAGTCACAAGTGTCCTGGGTTGTACTTTTAAAGTTTAACATGAGAATACCTGAGATAACTGAGTTGGTCATAAGTCAAGATCTGGTCATACAAATATGGGGATTCAACACCTTCGAATTCAGCTTAGAGAAGTTCAAACAGAATGACAATTTAATGGCGTGATTTGCTATTCAATTTAATTATATAGGAGTAGTTGTTTGATATAAAGGATGACAAGAAGTGTGATGGGATTTATATATTTGATTTAAGAATATATGGATGACCTTATTACCAGAAATACGGCTGTCAGAATATACAAATTAAACTCGAATGAACTTTGAATCTTTTAATTTCAGTGACAGATAAAGAAGAATATTTAGCCCATTTTGTGATTTATCTTCCAACGCTACCGTCTGGATTGAATTAAAAAATGAAATATGAAATTGGGATGCGACTGCAATGCAACATGTTTTCAAATGAAATTAATGACACTAAATAACCGTGATTGTTCGTGACAGAATATGTCTTTCAAACGCTAATCCATTACAAAAAACATTAAAACATTAACCCGTTTTGCAAGTCAACTCTTCATTAAATCTATGTATTTTATTTCTGTGCATATTGATATGCTTATTAACCCTAGGGATTTGTATTGACTCTTGTGAATATATGTCAATAACTTTATGCGATTTCAATTTTCATTTTTTTTTTACGTTTATGAAAAAAAATTAATAACAGATTCATGCTTACAGGCCTAGGATATAGTCAAGCCCGTAGCCAGGGGGATGCGGTGGGGGCGTCGCACCCCCCCCCCCCAATTTGACAATGTACAAAAAAAGGTCCACAAAAAATTCACTAAATGACCACCAAAAGAATACCTAAAGCACCAAAACAAGCAAATGTTGGTCGTTTTTTAATAAAATACTACACAAAATACTTGGAAAACTGCTAAAAAACTACAACAATTATTTTAGGGTCGACGAAAACGAAAAATTTTCCTCCAAAAGGTCCACTTTTTGAAAATCCGCACCCCCCCCCCCCCCCCCCCCTTGAAAAAATCATGGCTACGGGCCTGGATATAGTGTACTATATGGTATAGAAGGAGGTCGATGTTAGTTTGTTTTGTCTGGTTGCCCCCGTAGCCAAACAAGCTGAAAGGTCTACACTGATAGCCTATTGATCACACCCTCTACTAAGTGTAAGGCAGTCTCCTGAATTTGATAACCGTAACGCTCATTGCTAAATGTCAATATTGGTAAACTTTCCAGCCGTTCTTCCACCTCCCTGCACCTGGTCTTGTCATAAGATTTAGTGCTTATAATGTCCCTTTATTCATGAATTGTAATGTTAATTTTGACCGCCATATCTTCTCATATATCATGTTGTAACTATTTACATAATGATTCTGATACCTACGTATAATTTACTGCATTGTAATATTTCAAACTAAATTTTATCTGTGCAATTAAGATATTGCAGTTCTTTTTATCTTTTATATCATTATTTAAAATGAATGCTTTGATAAGGTCACATCATCCTAGCGCCAACAAGTAAGAGCTCATTGCGCAGAAGAGTTTACGATAATGTATTTAAGTGTGTCATCTAACTGATGTAGTCCCCTTGACGGTTTTGCTACACCGTATCCCCATCTTACTTCATTTTCCCTGTGTTAAGTAAAAGTGTTTATCTTCCTGCTAGGTGAGTACTCATTATATGCATAGCAACACTATATGTGACCCGTCATATCGAAAGGTACCTTAAGGTCGGCAAAATCAAAATGGATTTTTTGGTCTCATCTGAAAGCTGAGATTTTAAGCTTTGAAATGACACCTTACTTTTGGTTATTGGACGTTCGGTTGCAAAGTTACATCCAAATTGGCAAAATGCATCCGGCTGATTCGGAAAACTATAGTTCTGAGAAAATCGAGTTTTAAGTTTTTGTACTATGTAAAACTTTAATGGGGAAGGATTATTATATCGATTTTTAAAACATTTGTCTTATGTTTTGGGTGTTGAAACCTGATTAATATGATAGAATACACTTCAAAGGTAACATTTCTGATGAAATTAGAAATTCGACCTTGGACGTGATTTTTGATTATGCTCAGCTTCAATGGCCCGTATCTCGTAATTTACTATGCCGGTATTAAGGTACCTTTAGATATGACGGGACACATATGTTGTCTCATATGACATGTGTGCAAGACAAACCCACGTGCGGATAAGAAGTTCATTTTAGTAGACAAAATGTGCTGTATTGTGCATATATGCCTGCGAATAAAGCGACTATGAATCAACACCAGGACTGTCATCATAATTACTATAGAAATCTAATTAAGTCCATTTTTTCATTTTGCATTCTCTCTCTACTAGATACCAGTCTGGAATATATTTGACTACACCAACGGGGATTACTGCAGAGGTAAGATTATTTTTTAAATTTATAAACTATTGGTTAGTGTTTTGATTTTTTCCAACCTAAAATGAAATAGTGTTTTACTTGTCATGCTTTTTGATAACAACAAGGCAGTAAGGCTACAATTATCTTTCAACAACAAGATATCTAGTTCACTTGAAACGACAAACTCACACAATATTTTGGAATACATTTTAAGGTGTAGAATCTTTTTCTATAACTTTTCGATTATCCCGTGACGTTCTTTTACAACCGACAATGTGTCAGGAACACTTCAGATGGGGCCAACGGTTTTTCGTGCCTTCAGAAGCACGAAGCAAGAAGAGTAAGGTTTCTTACTTAAGGAAGCAAGGAGACGTGCCGGAACCGGGGCTCGACCCCACTACCGATAAATAGAATGCGATTACGAGTCCAACGCTCTAACCACTCGGCTACGCTCCCCTTAAATTGTATCCATTGGTTAAAGCTCTCAAAGAAATAGACAACACAAACAAACAGGCACGAAGGTTTAGTTTTGCTTTAGTGTGACCAAGAGCTAGTCTGTAAAGGCAGCCTTCAAGACAACACAAACAATCAAGCCGAAAGTTTAGTTTTGCTTTAGTGTGACAAAGATCTAGACTGTAAGGACAGCCTCCAAAACGAGATTTTCTTGTTACGAAAATGGTTACATAACGTATGTATTTATAGTCAAGGATTTGATCAGATTTACTGCAATAAATTATAAAAAGCGTTAAAAATATATGTAAAACAGGGTTGATAAAAACTATGAGGGTGAATATTTATATGGATTTAACCAAAGTGATTAAATACCACTTGACCAATCATGATGTTAAATTCAATTAGAGCGTGTTGTTTCAAATTATTTGAAGCAAAACGTGATCAATTGATTTATTCTAAATGTGAACAAGTATGTAGTTTATATGGCGGAAAACACAAACATACACACCCCACCCACCACCCAATCTAAACAAAGGCTATGAGAAATTTAAAAAAAATAATATTTTCACTTATTGTAGAAAGTTAAACAAAAAATTAACAAAAGTCCACCTTAAATATTCGCTTAAAATACAAAGGATCTATAGTATAATTATGATTGTGGCGCCCATACACCAACCTCTAGGGAAAAATGCACTTATTACGCTTTTTAATTATTGGCGCCAATACATTAAGGAAAGGCTTTTAATTCTATTTTGAGACATTTAAAGATCGAGAAAGCTATTTTAAGTTAACTCATAATGTTATGGATTTGTTTTTGCTAAACGTATAATCAAATGTTGAAAATCAAGCATTTGTTAAAAAGTAGATAACAAATTAAATAGTGTGTCGTTTTAACTATCATGATATTAAAGGTGTAGGTTCTGATCACATTCTCATCCCCCAGGGCTCAACAAGAAGTAGTATATTTTTGATGCCAAAGGAAATCCAATATTTTTCTAATTGTAAATCCAAAATGTCACCTCAAAATTCAATACAGTTTAGGTGGTATAGAATAAAATGTATAATTAATTGGTATACCTATTTTCCATTTCTTTTTTACTTACATAACAGCCTCATCCTCAGCGTTGCATCTTTTTTTGTCTGTGTACTTATGGTCATTGAAAAAGATATGGAAGTACCTGATAGCTGATAGTTCCGTGAAAGTCCTTAACCAAATGTTAACCCAGTTTATTTATAATTACTAATTGATAGATCCAAAGAAATCCTTAACACAGTTTATTTCATACTTGACCAAAATGCTTAATTTAGAATACGGGCAGTGCTACGAATAATTGTAAAAAGTGGATGTATGGACGCGCGGCCGGGAATGGTTGTATGTTATGCCTCGCAGATTTACTCTAGGTCCCTTAAAAATAACTTGCCAAAACTAAAGTGTCAATCGTCTTTTATATATATGTCAACAACCAACTAATACTGATGCCCCTCACTTTCTCTTTGTGCAAAATTGTTATATGAACTAACCCAGTGTTTATATGCAATATCGTTTTTAAATGTTCAAATTTCATTTAAAGTATACATTCTTTTACTCGAATAGCCTGAATTCAAATTATGCCAGACAAACAAAGATATGTTCTGCATATTGATAGTCCCTGTGTAGTCCTTGGTTGTCTCTTGTTACTGCGGTCGATCATCTTAAATTTACAGATGTCAAACGTGACTGAAATTAGGATGAGAAAACCATTTACTACGGAGCATTAACATAAACAAATTTAACGAGTTTTACTCTTATATACGTACTTCGTAATTGCATTCGTTATCAATTGTAAAAATGTCACGAACGATACCCGACCGGGACCCCGGAAGCCCACTTCTTTTAGTAAAAAAGTGTCCCGTTATTAAAGGAAAAGAAAATCACATCTGTGTTAAACAATGTCCATCCATTATTCAGGGCTGTTTGAAGATGCTGACTATACAAGTAAATAAAACCATTTTCTTGAAAACAAAATATAAATAAAACATTATTCTAGAAGCATTTTGATCTATTTTCAATGCACTTCTATTAATTTATTATTATGCTATTATGAATCAAAAACGACACACTAATCAACTAATACCAAATGTTTTGCTTTCTGCATTTTTACAAATTTATTGAAGCATTATGCTGAATCGTAAAATGCTTAGATTTGTGTCACCAATACTATTTTAAAGAAATAATTGCAGAGTACAATGTACGAACAAGTTTAAGATTCATTTAAATATAATTTACTTTAGGACGCTAGTTAAAGGTGTTCCGAGAAAAGTCCTTGACCAAATGTATATTTAAATACTTGTTAATAGAAATACATAAAACAGTTTATTTAATACTTGACCAAAATGCTCAATTCTTAATTTAGGTTTCAGGCTCCATTTAAACCCTTTGGATTATCAGTTTCTCAAGATGAAATGCTATATTTTCCACTGTAGATGATTTTCTTTTAGTAGCCAATATAAATCTTTAATGTATTATGTAATTTAAATCTGTTGCTGATTAATAGCTTAACTGACCCATACCATAATACCACATCTGTACACAGGAATGATTACATGTATTTAAACTTGTAGTGCTGCTAGAATATACCGACTCGAAATTTGTTTAAGCATGTTCTTTTCCTGTGTGCGAATAAAGCTTCAATTGATCAATCAAAACAATGTACGAACAACTTTTAAAAACATTCATTAATAAATTATGCCTTCAACCTTTGACGCTTTGTAACGATGAACAAAAGTCCGAATTTATTTGAAATTCTTTTTTATGTTAAATACTGAACATAGCATTAGCACCCAAACATAATTAAGTGTAGTGCTAACTTGAACCACATGTCACCTACGGTTTTGAAACGGTAAACTTGTTTCAAAGAGGCAAAGAAGCACCCTATGGCAAATCCAAGCTGCCATGGCAGCACAGGGATTAAAATCACCTCTCTGTTGGGGGAAAATGCTTGTTATTTACTCCTCCTTGACAAAGATTTTTAATCAAGTTCAAATCGGTTTTTTTTTTATCTATTGACAAGGCCTTGACAGGGTGTTGAACAAAACGTTCAATTTAGATTGCGTACAGTATTATAGATACTACTTACCTATAAAACAGACGCAGAAGGAATTAATCGACAAGCACTTTAAATATCACTCTTTTAACCTCAAAGAAAACCCGTTCGTAGGCTAAACCATCCATACTGAACTACCTTTATTATAACGTGAAACAAATTTGGATGGCTATCTTCTCTTAGTGGATGTAGGCTAATCTGCAAATAAACCTAGGTTTCCTTTGTATATTTCAAATAAGACTGAAACAAATGGGGAGCACAATCACATGATATTCAGATTAATTTAAATCTAACTTATTTCGGAATTTCCTTTTGGAATTTTACTAATTTTTGAAAAAGTAATCGGTAAAACCGACAATAATTATCAAATATAAACGTGTTACTTTTAAAGGTGTACCCAAAGCAATATTTTTGTAAATTGTTTGAACATCGATTTGAATTAAAGTAAACTACACCGAATGCACATAATGCACTTTTTATATCAATACATGTAGAATATAGTACCAAATTAGACTTTTTCAAACAAATGGCCATAACATAATAAAAAAAATAAACGGTAAAGTCGTTTGACGGATATCATTATCTACTGAAAACAAACCTGTTGGTGTGATAGTGTCTAATAATATTGCTTTTTATTGGAAATCTATTAAGTCCATTTTTAATTTTGCATCCTCTTCTTCACCTAAAGAATTATTAAATGAATGATGTTGTGATAATGGGGTAACACTAGATTATTTTTAAGCGCTAGCACCAAGTTTTAGTCTTCATTCGATGTTGTATTTAAGTGCTGTATTTCGCTGACGTAGTCCTCTTGGCAGCAGTGTGACAAGTTCCTCTACATCTTCATTTCCCCATCCTTAGCAAAAGTGTCTATCTTCACGATAGGCGAGTACTCATGTGTGCATAGCGATATTTATGTCGTGTCATATGATATCCACGTTAGCACAATAACTCTAATTGCGGAAATAAAGTCACCCACAGTGGATATTTGTGTAACATGATTGTCTCTTTTATATATAATTATACATATATGCCTTCAAATAAAGCGAGTGTGAAAGGGGTTAACTAAAAGTTTCTACAGGACTAATAATTGTATTATTGCGAGAATCCAATTAATTGAATTTTTATGCATTCTCTTTCCATCAGACATTAATCTGGAATTGTGAAAATTATTGGGCTACTCCAAACTGGCATTTCTTTACATATAAAACTACTTAATACAGGTAAGTGTTCAAAAATTTAGTTATAACTGTTTCAATGTTTTCACTTATTTTTTAAGTATGAGTTTGTAACATCCATTAAAATTAAGAGCCAAACGCAATAAAAGAATAACACGCTCATAACTAGAGACTAACTAAAATTGGCAGTATTTCTAAGAGACCTCAATAACAT
Organism: Ophiothrix spiculata; assembly: GCA_000969725.1. Classification (NCBI taxonomy): domain Eukaryota; kingdom Metazoa; phylum Echinodermata; class Ophiuroidea; order Amphilepidida; family Ophiotrichidae; genus Ophiothrix; species Ophiothrix spiculata. The sequence continues at coordinate 16,327 of JXSR01S020402.1, read as the reverse complement.
GTGTATCAATCAAGATGAGATTCTCATTAAAAGAACTAAAGACATATGCAGGTAAAAGCGGGTATTTGAACCGTATTTTTTTTTTGCTCCTTTCACTAACAATTCTTGTCTCATATGTACAAAAACAGCTGTCAAGATTCACTTAGTAGCTGTCGGTCGAGTCAAGTTTTAAAAAGAAAAGTGTGACTCACATCTAATTTATAATGTTAAGTCTTGACAGGTTTTTTGTTGAAGAAAATAATTGGTAAAATGTCCACATCAAGTTTTCAGGTCTGTTGAAGTACATGTATTGTTGAAACTTGAGTAAATATCAAAGCATAGCATTTATTGCTTCAGCTTTACATATATTATGATTGCTTTGCCTCGGTATTGTGTTCAATATATATCATGTTCCATGTGTGGTTTAACTTGAGGAAAATGTCATAAGATATTATAAATTCCTGTATTTTGTCTTAAACGTACATGGTATTTCTTATCTGTAGTATCTGAAGCTTATGGAATGCTTTTTTCAATACCACTTACAGGAACTTTACACACTTTAGGAAGAATAAATTGACCTCAAATTAATTTGGTTAAAAATGAATTATGAAAAATCGTAGACCCATTGGAAATAAGTGTAACTGCCAGTGGGGATGTTTAACAGATAATTATGAAAGTGTCAAATGATTTGATACCTACATGCACCTAACATTACCGTTATAAGTTTGAACAAGGACAAAGACAGCTCTAAAAGAGTGTCACACCTTGCGCTTTCTAATTTATTACCTTCTGCCTTTTAGCATATTGGTTTAGTTTACAAAAGAGCATGTGCATTTTATCTTGTGTTTGTAAATCTTGTATGGAATTGGCAAACATATCTTGATTAAATTGTGTCTTAATCCGTTGCCCGGGGGACCACTCCGGATGGCAATTGGTGTTCGTGCTCATCATAAAAACGGCATAAAAGGGTCTGATATTGAAACATCAATGGCGTCTACAATTTTCGAATAAGTGGGCAGTTTTCAGCATAGTTTACGCCATTTACACTCTAAAATTACTTTACTCTTTGTTGAGTAAAAAGGTCACAGCTCATTGTTGAGTAAAATCTTACTCAACATTGAGTAAAATCTTACCGGTTAAGTTAATATTACTCAATGTTGAGTACATCTTACTCAACGTTGAGCAAAGTTTACCCATCGTTGAGTAAAGTTTATCCAACGTTGAGTAAGATTTTACTCAACAAAATGAGTTGTGACCGTTGAGTAAGTTTTTACTCAACAAGAGTAAGATAATTTTAACAGTGTATGGTTGTAAAGTCAAGCTATCTTCGCCGCTAAAGGTAATATTTCACCTAATGTTGCTTAGCCGAGTATCTTGCTTTCCATTTTCCATTAAGATATTTAAAAAAAGGAGAAGAATAAGTATTGACTTCATGTTAACACTTAAGTGGTCAAGGGGGGGGGGGTATGGACCTTACAGTAAGTTTTTGCAACGAGAAGTAATTTTTCACCACCCTTCTATGTATTTATCAGAATGATAAATTTTCCAAGGTGTTATACGCTTAACTTGGTGGCAAAAAATAAAGACCAATCTCTTCCCATGCTAATTAGCATAAAAAAGCATTGCAAATATGAGCCAAATCTTTGTGAAAAATCCCATTGGGAAGAGAGATTTCAAAGTTTTGGTGGGACAACTTTGACCCAACACGCTAACTACTTTTTGGCAGCCATTTTGAAACTGTTTGTCCGATTTTCAAAAAGGTTTTCTTTGATTTAGTTCTTTTGAATTACTTTACCAGTGACCATAGTTCCAAGGTAAAAACCCTTCGCGAAAGCCTGTTTTTCGTTGTTTGATCAATAAGGACAACACCCCCCTGACCTCTAACGGCCATATGGCAGACATTGACCACTTAAGTGTTAATGAATAAAAACTTAAATTTAACCTATATTTTAACTAATAATAAATACTAGTTAGACATAATGGATAAATGACAATAAAATCACTTACAAGTTTTTCTTTAATTGATGTTTATTTTGTTTGTTTTGCTTTTGAAGACAAGCTTTAAAGCCAACTTCTGCGAAATAACAGTTGTCAATACAAATAGACATCGTCTTTCAAAAATGATCACTTCTTTTTTTATTTATCTGTATGAAACCTTCAATTTTCAAATAAAGTCCGGTATGAATTTTACAACCAAGCCAGCGTGGGCTGTTATTCAAATATTGAATATAATCAATTTATAATAAGTCATAGTATCTTAGTTTAGATGTGTTTGGTTTCAAAGGTTTAATGAAATTCCTTTTCCTACGCTTTTTGATATGTCCAGAAAAAAATATTGTAAAGCTTTAGTGCAGTTTACGCTTCTAATACCTTTAGTCATATTCTTGTTTTAAGGAAGTATAACCAACAAAGAATTATATACATTTATGAAATCAGATGTTTGCTTGCATTTAGATACTTTCAAAGCAACAAAAAGATGATGATATTGTGTATAAAAAAACCTTTTACTAATGATTCTACAAATAAATATGAGAAAAATATTAAAAAACAGTTATTATTTGAGTCTGAATTAGTGTCTTTTCAGAATTATCTTCTCTATCTTTTATAACATCTTCACATTAAGTATAGATTACTTTTTCATCAAACAAGCGTGGATTTTCATTTATATTTTTAATATATATTGAGTGGTTCGTATTCGTGGTATGACTGGTTGTACAGATTAAATGCATTACCTGACTATTCCTCCATTTTTCTAGTTGTCGTGCTATTTATTGTTTGAACTTATGCAACAATGTATTAAGCAACATTTGTAACATATGACACTCGTGTTGAGACATTTTCCAATCAAGTATTATCTAAAATGACATATTGTCTTTAAACAGTATGATCTGTCTTTTGTTTGTTTGTTTGTTTACCCAGGTCGGTCTGTAAGGGACACGCAGAGTTTACCAAGCAATTTGTGTGGTATTTCATTAATAAATTGCCTAAATTTACGTGATGTTCTTACAGAATTCGTTTGTGTATTTGTTGTACAATGTCAAATAGGGGGGGGGATGCAACGCCCCAACCGCTACCCCCCCTTCCTTGCCAGACATATGCAAAAAGCACAAGCATGGATAGTGCATAAAGGACTAATTAAAATACCATGCGTGCCAATATCCAGTAAATTACTTGATTTTTTTCACCCCTCACTTACTGTTAACTTTAAATTATTAGGAATGATTATTAACAGTGTTGTATCGCATGGACTGAGATGTTTACTTCTGAGTGAATGAGTGGGCTAAATCATGTATAAATTTATGATATTAAAGCACTGAAACGTATTCCACATTGCACTGTGACTTTGCATGATATATGTGAAAACTCACGCCGAAAAGGGGGACTTTGCGACAGAACACTTTTCAAGATACAGATGAAAATAGGCAGCAAAAAATACAGAAAATA
>JXSR01S020401.1:0-11103 GCA_000969725.1 Ophiothrix spiculata | reverse complement strand
ATGATTTTGTATGTTTTTCATGAGTTGTTAGTAGTCGAAATTTCAACATTTCTCTAACCAAAGTTGCACGGTTTATCGGAGAATGTGCCATATGATGTATTTATGTGAAACTGCGCAGATCACGTGTTTTGGCAGGTGTGAAATGTCGTGACCTCTTAGGTGCTAATATAACTCATATTATGGATTAAGGTCACTGTCTTTACATGTCAGCTGGCAATTATAGGGTCTTTTATCACATCCACCATTCATATTTACATATGAATATTATATTATAATGTATAGAGGATTACACAGCCTGAAGGCCTCGTTTTTAACGGTTGCCGGGATGGGGAACACTAAGTTTCTTCATGTTTCGTGCTGTTTTTTCTGAATATTTCTATAAATATTTGGAGTGACACGATGTGATAGGAAAGGACATGAATTGGTCCGTATATAACCTATCAAAGCTTTATTTTTCAACATTCAAATTTTCTACCTGTAAGTTCGTTTCGGTATGTGAAAAAATAATTATTGGACTAGAAAGTTCATAGGGTAGTCAATTTTCGGAATATTTACCACAGTAAACAGTTATTCTCGGACTGTTTGACGTCACCTAATTAGGACTATTAGATGACATTGTTATGAAAAAAAGTTTTAGATCTTTTTAGATCAAAAGATCATTAATCTTACAAAACAAATATTGTTGCACTTTCTAAAAACGTAGAGAAATGAAGACCGTAGTCAAAAAATGTTTCAGTCTAATAGCTGCTTTTTGTCATCAAATGTGTTTAACATGCATACACTTTTAAATCAAGTCAGAAGTAAAAGTAAGTGTTTAGCAAAGAGCAGCTAATGGAAATATTCATCTTCACAGACTCTTTGATTTCATTCATGGATATGCCCCTCAAAACCGACCTGGATACCTTCTCTCTGGCGAACTTAGTTCTGAGATTGGATTAATCTCCTTTAGTTGTCAACTAGGTCGCAATTTTTTTTAATGAACATGAGCTAGTTGTAAATATCCATTGTTTTAATATAATCTATATACTCATAATGAAGTTATTATAACAATGAAAGAATTTTTTTATAATGATATTGTAATGACAGCGAAAGTCCCAGTGTATCTAGCTGCCGTAGCATTATCATAAGCCATCAGAGCTAACTTTGCGGGGGAGTCGTTGGGTCTTGTCATGTCAACATACAAGTACGCCTACACCTAATTCGATGGCGGACATTACGTCAATACCAAATGGAGAAAACCAATACAAACTGTATATATAAACATAAACAATAAAAACAAAATACACTAAGAATACGATTATGGTTAATTCGATTAAGATTTCTATATATACATGATATTGGAGAATTTCAAGCTTAAAATTTTAAATCTTGGCATTTTGTTTAAAATGTGTCTGAATGATGAAGTGCTTTGGCTTATTTGATCTGAGAAACAGTATCTGTTGGGTTTAATTCTCCTTAAAGAGATGTTATGTCTGAAAAAAAATTATTGTTAGAAATGTTTGAATATGATGATCTAATGATATATTCAATGACGTTTCACTGCTAATCAAACAGCTTCATCAGACTGGCAATTTTAATTCCCTCTTGATACTGGTAATTATGCTTGAATTTTTGGACGTAGAGGGCGTTGAGAGAAACAGCTGTAGCCTACACTCTAAGAAATTTCCCGTAAATTTTACGGTAAAATCACTGGCAATTTTGTTGCCAACACTTTACCGTAAAATTTACAACTTGCCGTAAATTATTCTACGGTATTTTAGAAATTTCCCGTAAATTTTACGGTAAAATCACTGGCAATTTTGTTGCCAACACTTTACCGTAAAATTTACAACTTTGCCGTAAATTAATATACGGTATTTTACTGGCCACACCAAGGGAAAATATGCAGCCTTAGTACAATAACTACAAATATATCTTATATTTAGTATATATTTTCTGTGGTGTCAAATTTTCTTTTTTGCTAAAAATTTACGGAACTTCCCCGTTTTTTCCACACATTTACGGTAAAATCCCGTAAAAGACGTAAAAATTTACATTTCATCCGTAAATATTTTCTTACGGGAATTCACCGTTAAAGAATACCGGTTTTCTACCGTAAAAATACGGTCATTTCTTAGAGTGTACTGGATCATCGATCAGTGCAGCTGTGGAAATGGTTTCATTTCAGCCACGTGTAGCCGCATCAATATCTTTTGACTCCAAGCACATCGATGAACAAAAATTAGTTGTCATTATTTTTTTATTTTGAATGAATGATGGTCTTGTGCCACTAATTGAGGTATAGTAAATGGGTGCAGGCGTTACAGTTTTAGGTAAAAATAGGTGTGGTCAATTGATTTGGTTTATAGACCATAACCTTGACAATTTATCAGGCTATAAGTCCCCATTCTTTCATCTTCAATTATTCTTTACTTTTTGAAATAATCGCATTCAAATTGCGCTGGGTGGAGGTGTGAGGATGCAACGGTTGCATTCGCACTGTAGCATGTATGAATGAATTACAATGCATTAATTAATAAGCATTGGCTATTACCTGTCCTTGTACCTACTGATGGGTTATTATTATTTATGAACAAATGAAAAATCAGTGATTATTAAAAGAAATTGTGGATGAAGTCATATAAATTGGTATCTGTTAAAATGGATTGAATCCATTTCTACAGATACCAATTTATATTGGATTCCAATTGACGTTTAAGAAATATTTGATCACACTTTAGCTCAGTACAGAAGCAAATTCTTAGTAAGTTTGGTTTATTTAAAAGTATGTAGCACCGCCTTCATATATCAAAGGGTCAAGTTATTGAATTACATACAGTTACAAAGATATGATGAAATAAACTATGGTACCATTTTTGCATGACATTCTATACTTACACCCTATATGACATTTGTTCCACCCTGTATATCCACTTTTTTGTGGTTTGTCGACGATCCTTTCAATCATAGCTTTACAATGATATATAATTTACTGGGACTTTAACACAGGAAAAGAAATGCTATGCGTTAAAAAGAAAAGACATGCTAATTCCATTCTACATCACTGTGTAACGCAGATTCGTCCCACCTCATAACACAACACCTGATACACATCCTGGAGAAAATCGAGTACAATTCTAGTACAAAATTGGAATGTGCAAATTTTGAACATCATTCGAGTACACTTTAAGTACAATTCTAGTACAAAAAATTGTACTATAGTGTACACAATAATTTTCCAAATGTGCACATTCCAACCTTGTACTAGAATTGTACTTGATTTCAACTAGGGCATTTAGAGCCTAACAAGATTTAGGGTACAAGAGTAACGATGCTTCAGCATGAAGCTACGACTACCATCACTGACCATTTCCCCTACTGTACTCCAGTACTGTACACTCTGCTCCCGAACTGATAGTTACCTTGCATGATCATATAACTCATGAATATTTTAATATTACCTATTACTCAAAATTTAGTCCAAAGGTCATGTAAGAACACTGGGGTCAAAAATGCTATGAAAACATTTTGATATCCTTAAATTTACTTTGTACGATATTGTCAAGCATGTGTTATAAGTTGCATTTTTATCAAACCTAGTCACAACCAGCCTATCTAAGCCCAATTCTATCAGGTCATATGTCATCAGGGTCAAAGGTCCCAGATGGGGCAAGGGTTCAAAAATATGATTTTCATAAAACATTTCATTTACTCAGAGGTACGTTGCTTTACCATGTGTCGGATACCCTGGTCACATAAGCTTGCGGTGAGGTTACGATGTGTTTACGGCGTCATGCATACCAGGTAGATTTGAGAAGACATAGACCGGACACCGGCCGGTGTCCCACCGGTGTCCGACCGGGGTCCGGACGGTGTCCGTAGAGCCGTTTTAATAGCCGGAGCATGTCGCAAGGATTTAATTCTAAGTTAAAACCTTGCGGCGTGTATACGATGTCTTCAGTTATGGTCTAATAACCACCGGAGTCCGACCGGTGTTCGACCGGGCATTGCAAGAACTCACAAGCATTCACTGGTGTCATACCGGTGTTGCGGCTTTGCAAACGCCGCCGGTCGGCGACCGCGGGTTATCAGTGACCAGGGTGTCATGCATTTGAAGTATTGCAGATTATAACAAGGGTCACATGAGGTCACACGGATCTTTAAAAAGGCGGCGACAGGGTTGCGCCACTACAGTGGCGGAATCATGTCCAGTTGTAGCTATGTTGCTGCAATGAGCAACATGTACGAGCCGGCAACTACATCATTTTGCCGCGGCAGTGGCTGACATATATGTCGGCATTTCTATTAATTGGCGTGACCTCGGTTATTTAGAAACTGTTGAATAAGGTCAATAGATATGATGAGATTTCAAATGGTCGTGTCATGAGGAAACTATAGATGACCCTCTGCATTGTGAATACTGCGATTTTCATTATTACTTGCAATTTATATAATAAATTAATTGTTTAATTGCCTTGACGACTTTTCATCCTTGTATCTTCAACCATGCATAACTTATAATTACCTCATAAACGTCTTCGTTCGATAAATAACATCATTCGAGTCGGTCGCTACAACGCCAACTACAACTTGTTTCTGCCTTGCGATGTAGTTCAACATTGTTTACTATCTCATGATCTTGTAAGTAATTCTTGTTATTTAAATCATGTATTACAATAGCTATCATGAAGGAACAACGGGCATGATAGTGTATCTGAATCTGATAGTGTTTCTGAATCTGATTATGAAGGTATGCGGATGTCTAACTTTATAGATAAATACGTACATCGGCTATTCTCACGAAAGTGACCCCACTTGAGTTGGAAAATCGAGTTTCATAAAAGCGTCTTCAATTAACTTTTTTTATTGGCTAGTATATCAAGTATCATGGAACCACAAAAGTTATGAACACCACTATTCTTATATTTGTATACAAGAACTTTCAAATTTAGCATATACAAGAATAGGAAGAGCTATCAAACAAGTGCCTGTCCTGCCTATTTGAGGCAACAATTAAAATAAAATTGCTCAATTACTTCGAGGGGCAACTCGGAGAACCCTAAAATTGACATCAGAAATAAATTCAAGGATCTTCATAATTCTGGTTCTTGCATTGGATAACGTAATATACATAACGTAATATACATTTTGATGTGTTTCTATCCCTCAAATTAAGATAGTCACATATAGTGCTGGTTATTTTGGCTTATCATGGTCAGGGGATGAGGGCCTATGGCTTGATATGCATAAAAGTAGTCTAGACTCTTGCATAACTTAGATTTGCTGATAACGTAATATACATGCTTAAAACGGACGCAATAAATTTTGGAATATAATTGTTTTTAAAAGCCAAACTTATGAGTATAGATTTTCAATGTTATGATTTACAAATGTACACATGTTAGCCTTCAAGTTATGCAAAAAGTTGTATGGTTGGAGTTCACTGTGATCTTTGGAATCGAGATAGTATATGGATAACGTAATATACACTGATTTCGCGGAAACCCTATACTGGTTTCTTGTGGCTTACTGGGAAATACAACTTTCAAAATGGGTAATTATCTGATGTTATTGATGCATTTGGAGAAATAAACCACACGGGTATGAACAAGAAAATGTGTTTTTATGATGTATCTATCACTATAAAATAGATGCCTCTTGCAAAGACAAGCCATTTTTGCCTAATTTGGTGTCTTCTGGGAGCAAAATGACCAAGATAACGGTAAACAAAGTATAGAAAACTATATGTCCGCGTAGAGCTCACCAAGTACTACATGAATATGAGCATGTTTACTTATTTTAAGCAAAACACAGAAATTTTCAGACCAAAGAACGAAATATCGCTACTGGCGTCATTTTCGTGAGAATGGCCGACAATTGCTTTTTTCATTGCCTTTTCTAAATACTTCTGCAAGTTTCTCTTAAAGTAAATGCTGAGCATGCCTAAGGCCTAACAAATTGTTGACTTGCTTTTAAATGGTGAAAGTGATGGTCAGATTTTTTTCTCGAAAATGGATATAATAGTTTATATAAATGTTTTCATTGGTTTGTACTTGATTTATTCCATATATGTTTGTTTCATGCAAATATAATATAACATTCTGTGAATATTGTTATAAATTCAACCCAAATATCATGGTATTTTTACCAAATTCACTATTGAGATAGGCAAAAAAAAACCCGACCCTAAAATTTGCAAAATTTGAGTCGGTCGCAAAGGGCAAGTCAACATTCTTTTTTTTTAGGCCTCAAAGTCGTTATTTATCTCACATTGGCTGTATTAAATGCTTGCAAAAGTTTGTTAAACAAACGTTGATGGGATATATTTCATTCACTTTGAAAATACAGAATCCAATCGTCTCAAAAAATAAAAGGTAGCCATCATGGTGTACTTATTTTTCATTTTATATAGAGGGAATCAAAATGGAAGCCATTTAGTACAGTATCATCATTCAATGTTCTATGGTATTATCAATGGGAAGTTAATTTTGTAGTGTGATACTTTATCATGCACCCTATCAGTTGGCGGAACACAAATTTGTTCTAATTATCTAAAAGTCTTCATTTGCAGTCATGCAGACATATTACTCATAAGGGACCGTTCACAAACACTTGCTGGAGGGCCCTTAAAAAAAAAATTCACCCGCGTAAGGCCTTAATTTTAAAAATTACCACACATTTTCTGGTAAAAATTTGGCCACGCAAGGGGCCTTAATTTTAAAAAATACCACACATTTTCTGGTAAAAATTAAGTTTACATGCTTTTCTATGGGGCTAACCACTAATTTTTTGTCGCAAAAAAGGAAACCCTTAAGGTTCTCAGCAGGGGCGTCGGAACCGTGTAGGCAGTCAGTATTTAGATCCTATGCAAATGAGCTCTTAATGAGCAATTTATTTTTTAGTTCTGGCGATCAATATTAGAAGAACTTGGTTGCGATATTGTTTTCTTGACGTGACCTGTCGGATAGTTCGGACTTCGAACCCCTGTAATAACAAGGGGGTTAATGTAAATAAAAAATGAAGATGTGGATAAAAATATTTAGAGTTTTTTAAATAAGATAAGTCTATGTTTGACTGTTAGGAATAAAAATTCTTCATTTCTTTACATTAAAACAAAAAAAAAAATCGTCAATTTTAAGCTTTTAAAATCATGAGGTCGCGTCTAATTACGTGCAGCTTGTTTTACCGAATATATTGGCCAATACAAACTGCAAAACAAGATATCAGACATCACATTCATGAAATTTGAAAAATGTATCTTTCCTGAAAGATCTTTAAAATAAATCGAGGGAATATTCAGTACAATTTAAACATACGTAAGGGACATGATGTCGGTCATCACATTATCCCGCTAACACGTTGAACATCATAAACGACAAGTCACACCTTTCGAAGGTCTGGGGCTTTATAGGCAAATATGACGTCATTTACCATACACGTGGGAAGCAGTTTGACTGGTGGTGGCATCCATTGCACTGTGCATATTGTTTACACATGTTTGTTTATGGGCTAGGAAACGATTGAATCGTACAGCTTTTATCACTTTTATCTAAAGAAATTGTAAAAGTAATTTATTGAAGGGAAATCAATCTAATACGATGGGAAAAAATAATTCTTTGTTTAAAAAAAAAAGGCGCCGACCGGACTCGAACCTGTGACTTTTTTCGCACCAAAAAGCATGTAACCCAACCACTACACTACGGAGCATTGTGTCGAATAAGTGATATTTTATCAATTATATATCTAACAATAGGCACGTGTTGCTTAATCGTTCGCTTCCGGGGTTACATTGTTTTATGCGCAAAAATTTGATGTCTTATCTGACCTCATGGGACCAAGCGTCACATTCTATTACGTGAAGCGTGTTTTACCCCAAACAACCGCAAAAATTTAAACAAACCTGTTAAAGAAGTGTTGTCACTTTCTATTGTCAAAATGGCTGAAATATATTAAGTCCAGAACCGCAGATTTTTAGAAAAACGCAAAGACCAAATTTGACCTCACTCAATGAAAAAAAATCACTGTAGAAATTACATAAATGTTCACATATATTTCGCAAAATTTCAATTATTTTTGATTTCAGGATGTTTTTACATTTAATCTAATTCATTCATCTAAATGCAACATTGTTTTGAATTATGATCTATTTGGATGAGTGTATGGGCCTTTTTAAATTTGTGTCTCAAATTCATGAATATTCATGAGCATCGTCGAAACCACGGTCTGTGCCGATTTTCTATGCATAAAAAAATAAACTTAGCAACTTTTCTCGTACCTGCTTGTTGGCTGTAGGTCGTATGGGCTTTGGCCACACCACTTTTCAGCCAGAAAAAAAAATAATAAAAATAATTTAATTTGATTCGTTTTAACATGGTCATAGCATAAATAACCACAACACAATAGTACTGTAAAAAATCCGTTTTTAGTAACTGTTGTCTTCTGTGACTTAGCGGTGTCCATATTTTTAAAAACTAAGGGGTCACAGGCCGCACCACCTTTACCAGGGCCGTACCACTTTAATTTTCCTTCCGACGCCCCTGGTTTTAGGTCGAAAAGGGGGGCCCAGAAAATTGTCCGTGGTGATATTTTTTCTACAATGTGATAGCCTCCCCATCACTTTTTGTCCTACAAAAATTTGCAAGTACTTTAGTAAGAGTATTATTTACTCACGCGATGGTACAAAAACTACATTATCCGGCGGGAAATGGACATTGGACTCATCTTATTCACGTATTGTCAGTATAGCTAATATTAACACACCAATGTAAATCTGACCCACAAAGTAAAAACGCAGTATGTGCATTTATAAATCAAAGCAGTTACTTCCTTTAAACATGCAATTTCAGTTCAATCCACTCCCATGCTCGTCTGTTTATTTGTGCAGGATTTCTCCGAGGGAAAAGGAAGTAACTTGCAATATATCTGCTATGCATATATTGCTTTTTTACTTTGTGGAGATCAAATGGTATCGAATTAGAATGTTGTTTGGTTTAAGGGCTACCACTTGAAGTTACTATTTCAATAATATGCACGATATTTACACTAACAATTTTAAATAAAATCATTATAAGAAATACAACTATTTATCTTTCTTTAAATTTTGAAACAACAATTTGTGAATTTTTTTGCAGATTTTTATCGAATATGAAAAGAATTGGCATTCCGAATTCAGGATAAAAACAATTAAGTAACTATGGTACCAGATGGTATCAATAATATATATATCATCGAAGATGGTTACTTAGTCCTTAACAAAAAAAAATTGGCATGGTGAGAAAAGAATTAAGGCAACACATTGTTTCAACAATATGCGCATCACTTTCACATGAATTTTACTCTGATTGCACATAAAAAATTATTTCCGTTTATGAAGAGGGCTTTGGTCACCCATATTTGACCAAATTGTCAAAATTGTTCTAGTAGGCAATCTGTTACGCCTAATACCACGAATATCAACACACTAGCCGGTTGTTGACCATGTTGATAGTTAAAGGTCAATAGGATGTAGTTTGGTAGGGCAATCGGAGTAATAATGTGAGTAGGATGGTCATATACGTAGATTAACAGGCACGAACAAGAGTGTTGAAGAATAAAATACTCGTGGCTTCTAGTACGGTATCCGCCATTAAAATGCACCGTTAGCATGGTTAGATTTATACATCATCAAAATATGCAAATTCCTCGCTGTGATCGACGCTTGAGCTACTGCTGGTTCCAAACAAACATGGTAGGTGTGTTTTTTCAACTACTTTGAGAATGAACGCCGTGGTAATTACTGGACCTCTGAAGACAAACCTTATTCAATTGTACAAGCGAACTTATTTTTAATTTTCATACTAGTGAACTTTAGAATAAGAGGACCCTGTTTAAATTTGTAATTTGTGGATCGTGTTTTATTTTAGGAATACCGAACCTTCAAACTTTTAAACATAAGGATTAGCGGGCTGCAGGCATTAACACTTTAGTATATAAGGGGGGGGGGGGGTCCATATGGACCCTGGATTTTGTTTTTCGCGCGAAGCTCAAAACGCAACATAACCCAATAAAGCTGTTTTAAGTGATTGTCAAAATAGGGGTTACGCATGTTTTGGTGCAAAATAAATTCAAATCGGTCGTGTCGTTTTTGAGATAATGAGCATAAACTGGTAAAGTGATGGCGCTGTTCGAATTTTGTTTTGTCCCTAAAACCGAAACGAAACAATTTTTTTAAATTTTTGTTTCAGCAATGTATTTGTAATTATAATCTGCTATTATGAGCCAAATTTCATTGAAAAATTTGTTTGGGAAAACCGATTTCCAATTTTTGGCGGGAATTTTATTTCAGAAAAATGAAAATTTGACATGAATAGACTCACCAGGTATACACTGTTTGCAGCGCCCCATGAAGGAGCATTCGCACAGGGGACCCACGGCTTTACGTGACTGTCCGACCACGGAGCAAGTAGAGTAAAGTTTCTTGCCCAAGGAAACAAGGAGACGAAAACCGCCAGGCCCGGGGATCGAACCCACAATCTCTGTTTTACGAGACCCGTGCTCTAACCGCTCGGCCATGCTCCCCTCCATATAGATATCTCCATTTTGAAACGGAATGACAGATTTTTTATTTTTTTTTTGTTTCATATGAATTTAATTGAGTTGGTGTATCACTGTACTGTGTACAGTTTTAAAAATAAATAATGTGGAGAACATTGTTTTTAAAGCGTTCAAAATCCGGGGTCTATATGGACCTTCCCCCCCCCCCTTGTGCACTAACTGGATTCTAAAACACCTTATGTACTTAAGTGTTAAAATGACACTGACATGTATCTTATTTCATGATACCGATGTATTTTAAAATTTGCAGTCAATTGGCTGTGACGAAGATGTGACATATTTCTTTTGAATAGAGAGATTCAGGGGTATGCATGTAATACGCCGGGACAGTTGTGACGTCATAATTTATGCACAATGGCTTACACGTGCGTTTTGGACCCAAACAAATGATCGTGTCCACTAATCATACATATTAACACAATAGGCACATGTAAACATAACGGCAGGGGTCCCGTCCTTGCTTGTAATCACAACCTTCAGCATAATAGGCCGGCATGTTTTCCCTTATTTTTGTTTTAGACGAAAGTTATG
>JXSR01S020399.1:3464-19231 GCA_000969725.1 Ophiothrix spiculata | reverse complement strand
ATTCAATCGTGTCAAGGTAATAGAGGGTTTTTGTCAAATATTGCATTTAATATTTAGGAAATATACAAATAAGGAAAAATAAAAATATAAGAAAAAATAGGGAGAAAAAATATTCGCCGTTGGATTTGAACACTCGATCTCCGACATCAGAGTCAGTCGACCTATCGATTGAGCTAACCAGTTCAGACAATCTGTAGAGTCATTATATTTCAAGATATTTCAACCGCGAAAAACTGTGGCTTTTCAACAAATCATTTATGTGTCTGATTTTGGGTGGCGCTATACTGTTAGGTTCTTAATACATATAAGAAAAAGAGCTTCGACTTATGGCATATATGCGATACAGGGGTGTTTTGGGGTATACTCAATTAAAAGGCCAACTGTAAAATAATCCACCGACTATAAGCTCAACTATAATTGTAATTATAACTATACAGTTACTATAAATGAGCCAATTTTAAAAATGTTGCACATATTTTGACCGTTTCCGGTGTAACAAAACCCTCTAAGGTTTTCATGAAACTTTAAGAAATCTAGATGCACCATGTGTAGGGGACATTCTTAACTTTATTTTTGCCAAATTTTATATACCGGTAGCTACTTTTATTATAACAAAAGTTATGATACAACAGGTAGAGCTTTTGGATGACCCTCGTACATACTCAGCTATAAACTAACTCATCAACTATATAAACTCAACTACAACTATAATCTCAACAACAAGCTCAACTATAAAAACTCACCAACTACAAACTCAACTGTAACAATCAAACTCATAAAATGTTTTCCCCGGTTGGATAATACTGAATATCTTTAACAATGTGAGCCTTGGAATAAATGTGTGGCAAATGCAATTTTGGTGAAAAAAACTCCCTTGTGTTCTGATGCTACTATTTTTTAACCCACGCAAGTAGTCACTTAAAACGCTTCATCAACAGATTTATTAAGGAATTTTTTGATCGGCGGTCATCAAGGGGTCAAAAGTCAAATTATTAAAAAATAATGGAAAATTATTTTTTTCCATTATTAAAAAATAATGGAAAATCAGTCAATCTGACCATATAGGAAGATAGATAGATTGATGAAAATTTACTGAAGATATTTATGGCACCCTTGACCCCATAGGTCAAAGTTCACAGGTCAAATGTCAAAAAAAAAAAAATCAAAAATCATAGTGATCATGTTTGATCATAGGAAGGTGCTAGTTCTATTGTACTTACATAGATAGGTTGAAAAAAAAATTGAAGATGTTTATGGTACCCTTGACCCCAAAGGTCAAAGTTCACAGGTCAAACGTCAAATCATTGAAAAATAAAAAAACAGTGTCTGACCTTAGGAAGGTGCTTTATTGTACTTGATAAAAATTGAAGATATCTATGGTACCCTTGACCCTAAAGGTCAAAGTTTACAGTTCAAAGGTCAAACTTTTTAAAAATACTCTGATTGACTTGATAGTAGGGATGTACTTTATAACATCCCGAGTAGCATACATACAGTTACAAACATATTCTTGGCTTGCTATATAGGTCCATACCCTGTCAAAGGTCAAATATTCAAAAATCTGCAAAAATTTATATCTGCCATATTGAAGGTGCAAAACTGAAAAACCCAAAAAGCTTGTTTTCAACAAACACAGGCGCGTAGGAAGGGGGGGGGGGGGGGCAAGTTGCCCCGGGCACCACCTCTAGGGGGGCGCCAAATTGCCACTACATGAAAAATAATTAGACCAACAACAGGGGACATACTGTTGAAATTAGCCAATTTTTGCCTAAATTTTTTGCACGCTTCGCGCACCCTAAAGATTTCGGTACTTATTAGCTTTGATGAGCAAATATTACTGCAAAAAACGCAAAAAAATTTGTGTGCTTCCGCGCTGGAAGAAAAATTGGGCAAATTTTAGCAGAAATTACCCATTTTAGCCAAAAACGAGGAGTTTTTCAAAGCTGTTGGAATTTTTGGGGACGTACCTTTTCAAGTTGCCCCCGAGGGAGTGGGGAGGCGCCAGTTTCCGGCGCTTCTTGCCCTCGCTATTCCGCTATGAACAAACACAAACCATCAAAGTCAGATGTATGAAAAATTATTCAACAGCAAAATATCAGGAAATGTTGAAAAATTTGGACTGGAGTCATGTACTTACTTGTGATAATGTTGAAAATGCCTGGCATGTATTTAAAGGTTTTTTGCTTTAAGTCATTGATGAAATTGCACCAACTAAAGTAATCAGAGTGAAACAACAGTCTGAACCTTGGTTTACTGCCGACATCAAGAAAATGACTAATGATAGAGATTGAAGACAATGTCAATAACCCAAAAAACCTTTGGAATACATTGAAATCTATGGGTGCAACTACAAAAGGCTCTACAAAGTCTGGCGGTATCGGCCTAGAAGTTGGTGGAGAGGTATGCTTTGAGAAGGCTACTCTTACTGAGACTTTCAATAACTTCTTTGCATATGTAGCTTCAAACCTTGTGAGCAAGCTTCCCATAATGAAAACTTCATGTCATCTGCTCAAACCACGCATGAATGAACCAACACGGTAGAAACACACACCTCTCTTCAATCATACTGTCAGAATTTTTTAATGAAATTAATGATCGATGAAGTTGTGGCCGGGAGTTGTGGTGCCGGGATTTTAAGACAACCTTTGCGGTCATTTTCATGCTTCAAGTGTCATACCACGAGCAGTAGAACTGACGCAACTTTGAGCTACATTATTTCTTTAAACCACTTTTTCAATGGCAAATTCTTCTATATCACTGAAATTGGTTGCCC
The DNA here is from genome assembly GCA_000969725.1 of Ophiothrix spiculata. Taxonomy (NCBI): domain Eukaryota; kingdom Metazoa; phylum Echinodermata; class Ophiuroidea; order Amphilepidida; family Ophiotrichidae; genus Ophiothrix; species Ophiothrix spiculata. Next base: position 16,458 of record JXSR01S020399.1, on the reverse strand, counting down.
TCTTTTGCTTTATAACGGCATATCTCCAGAATGAAAGGTCGTATTACCTCGTGGAGTCCAGATTTAAGCAGGCCTTACTTTCACCTAACTAATGGTATAAGGATAAACCTCATTAATTCTGTACTGTGTTCCGACGCACTTTTGCAATGTTATACCAGCTATCCAATAGTGACTGCATGCTCATTCATGCTCACTCACAGTACTGTGTAAGGCCATTCTACTGAATTTATTTAATGCTTGAAACATTGAAAGTTTTCTAAATGCACTGGCACTGGCTTGGGTCGGTACGGCTTAGACTTTGTATCAAATTTCTATAAGAAATTGAATGTTGCACAAAATTCTTTTTGTCTTTCTAATATTTCTGAAAATGATGCTTTAAATTTACTGGGAAAAATGAATACATGTAAATCAACTGGTCTTGACAATTTACCAGCAAAATTCATCAAAGAAGCAGCACCAGTGATATGTAAGCCTCTTACCCATATTATCAATATTTCAATCATGTCTGGTGATATTCCTAATGATTTGAAAAGTGCTAGGGTGGTGCCGCTTTACATAAAGAATAGCAAAACAGAGGCTGGTAATTACAGGCCCGTTTCAATCCTCAGTGTTGTCTCGAAAATCTTTGAGAGAATTGTCTATGATCAGTTAGAAAAGTATTTAAGGGATGAGTCAATCCTTTATGAATTCCAGTCAGGTTTCCGGCCATCATTTTAACTGATTCTTGCTTGATTCACCTGTCAGACTACATACGGAAGGCTTGGGATAATGGTAAATATACTGGTATGGTGGTCCTCGACCTACAAAAGGTGTTCGACACGGTAAATCATGAAATCTTGCTCGGTAATAGTTGAAGGCAGTTGGCATGGCTGAGAATTCATTAAAATGGGTTGACTCATACCCTACTGGCAGAAACCAGGTTGTTGACGTGGATGGGATTTACTCTAACCCAATGGAAATCACATGCAGAGTCCCACAGGGCTCAATATTGGGGCCCTTGTTGTTTCTAGTCTACGTCAATGACATGGCTTCTGCTGTAAAGTGTAAATTGCTGCTTTATGCAGATGACTAGGCTCTGATAGTTTCACATAAGGACGTGGGTGTCATTCAGGAGCAGCTCAGTCTGGAACTAGATGCAGTGAGTGAGTGGTTGGTAGACAATAAATTGTCATTGCATCTGGGAAAGACTGAGTCAATCCTGTTTGGCACTAAACGCAAACTTGCGAAGGCATCGGAGCTGAACATCAAATGTGGTAATGAACTTATAGCTCCAAAATCTGAAATAAAATATTTGGGTCTAAATTTAAATCAGTCTCTTGATGGAGAAATTACTGCTGGGAAGGTTTTAAAAAAGGCAAATTCGAGGCTTAAGTCAAAGTTCACAGGTCGAAGGTTGAATTTTGAAATATGCTCTGATTGACAAGAAATTTGGCAAGGATCTTGATCAATATATTAAAACTCTGTTTTAAACTCATACTGATCTGTCTTGTAATGCACATGGGTTACTGAGGTATTGGCTCTCTGGTATATCGAAGGGATGGGTTGGGTGGTAGGTCCCTAAAATTTTGATATCATATTGCCTGTTATGACTTTGATATAAAGTGGTGGTGTACAGGGTGTCCCAATAAACATTGTGCATTAAAACGGCGCTAATTTTCTCAGAAGTTAAGCATACCAGTAACCTCAAAGTTATATATTTCAAAGATCATAGTTTTATTCATCATCGTTGAAAATTTCAAGAAAATCCATTGATGCAAACAGAAATATCATAGATTTTGTCTGCTTGTATCATTTTCCTTCTGCACAATGAGATTCCTATGGTTAAGCATGTTCTCAAAGAACATCGAAAGGGTCTTTGCAACATTGACGGTTGTATAGTTTAGAGTGACAAAGTCACAACATACGTTTCGCCAATATTGCAATATTCTTTAAAAGGTAATCATATGAAGCCACTTTGGATATGATCCTTTTTTTCTTTATCAATTTTTTTGTCATTTCCTCTATATTATATATGATTTTATCTATTCGAAAAAGTACACAAAGACTGTAAAAATTTTGGCAAAATAACTCAATGCATCCTATATATTGCTTACATGCTAAGGGGAAGCTAGTATCTTTTTCTTCTTTTGGAAACTGAAAACTCAATCTAACAAAGTAAATTATATTTTTTTTATATAAAACAAACAAACAAAACAGAGAGTTGTCTTGGTTTTTATTTCAGATCAAAAGCAGTGAGTCCATCACAGGGTTAGTATTAATGGCAATTGTTCAGAAAAGGAAAACCTCTACAAAATCTTTTAATTAAAAATCTTTGAATGGATCTGGCTGCTGGCATTGTTTTAAAGATGCTAACATCACCGAAATAATGTTGTGTCTTAATATCGAACAATAAAAATATACCGTATGTCAATCACATGATATATATGGCATATATTTGTGTTATTAATGTTTTAATAGTTGTGTTCCTTAATATTTTGGTTACTTTCAGTGGTTCTGAGAGTTCATTAAAGTCATGTTAGTGTTCGTTTTTCACTTGTTCATTTTATTTTTTTCTGGTCATTAACATATGCTGCACATCCATCAATATATGTCTCCATTAGCTGTTGATTATCTTTGACCCTTACCAGACTTGAAGTATTTCTCTAGTATTATCAATTTGTATTCCGAATACATTTTTTATGTAGTTTGAATACAAAATGATCTGTATTCAAACTACTAATAAGTAGTTTGAATACATAATAATATGTATTCAAACTACATATCCATGTATTCGACCTACATATTTGTATTCATGCAAAAATGTGGTTGTATTCCTATAAGCCGAAATATTTAAATTAGAATACAAGTTATGTATTCGAACCACTAGTATGCAAAATAGGAAATGTATTCCGACTACGAATACAAGCTACAAATATGTATTCATACCACAAATATGTATTCAAACTACTTGTTTGTATTCGTAGTATTAGTTTTTGTATTCCTATAGGCCAAAATATTTAAATTAGAATACAAGTGATGTATTCGAACCACTAGTATGCAAAATAGGAAATGTATTCCGACCACTTCCCAGCTGAAATGTGAAATGTGCTGTTATTTGTATTCAAACCACATATAAAATACCCACAATGCTCTGCAAAAGCAATACGCTTTACATTGACGGCTAGGTTGCCTTTATATGTGATGGCTGTGCAATCATATGTCATTAAATAGTCTAAGATGCACTTACATTAAGGATTCGGTCTGGCCTATTCAATGCGAAACACGCAGCCCAATACTTGCAATAATAAGATTTGAATTTGTTATCTGCAACCATTAACTCATGTACTAGCCACATATCTGATATGTCATAAATCATGACAGTTGCTTAAATTAAGTTGCCAATTCAATATAGTGGAACCTCTTTAACACACACAAAAAAAAACTGTACCCCACTAGTCAAAAATTACAATTCAAGTTTTCGATGCGATACATATAATTGAATTTCTCTTATATTATTAGCTTTATGATAAATATTTTTGTTCTTGATTTATGATTGAAATTAACTTTTGAGAGATGGCAAACTTTAATTATAATACCAAGCTTTCATCTGATCTACTATTCATTGCTACTTTTTGTTTTTTGTTTTTTCATTGATACCTAAGCCAAGTTTACATATGAAGAAATTTAAAAGGTATCCAATCAGTCTATGAGTTACCGAAAATGTTTAGACATGTAAGATCTAAGAATTTTTTCAGCTGTGTACCATTAAAAAAAAACTTCCTTGAAAAGGGACCAAAAAAAAATATAATTCTTTACTTCAAAGTTTAAAATTTTATTATTTATAAAGTGGTCAAAAACATTGTGATTTTCCCATTTTTATGAGCTACAATTAAGTACACATATGTAAGAATACAATATATTCTAGTATACCGTACCATATTTTAAATAATTGAATTAATTCTTGTTAAACATTTCTTAAATAAGCACTGGCTAGCTAGCAACCTGTACAGTTAGTTAAGAATCTACATAGACTTATGTAAAAGGGTAAAATAAATGTAATACACTACATGTAGTGTGTCCAGTGTGGCTTATGGGGCTGAAGCCCCCTGTACTTTGCTAAAAATCATATAATTCAATCTTTTTTGTCGAGTTTAGGTTTTAAACCCCCTCTGAGCAACCCGCAACAAAATCTCCTGGACATGCAGGACTGCGAGCAGTGTTCTGCAAAGGTTTTTGAGCTTGCGTGAATTCAAGCAAGTTTGATAAAGTTTAAGAGGTGTTTGCGGTTAAATCATGTGGCTGAAAATTACGAGGTGAATGCAGAGGGCAGAGTAATCAAAAGAGGAAAGGTTAACTGGCCAAAATCGATCTGGATTGAATTTAATGAACTCTGCATGCGCGAGAGTCTTAGATTGGAGTTCTTTAATGATGTTTATGCTCTGGTTGCTGATCACGATAATATTCAATTAATTTTCCGTTGCCATTCTGCACTCTCTGTTCATCTCAAACAAAAACACATGAAGAAACGTATCAATCGCTTACAGAATCTTGAATCTCAAGGCCGTGTGTTTCGTACAATTTGCAACAATGCTCTGTCGTCGAGTTATTTACAGAACTTTCGCCTAAGTGACGATCTGGTTAGGTTTATTTTTAAATCACGTCTGCAACTTTTGGAGTGTAATTCTTTTCTGCACACTTATTACCCAAACGCATATCCAAAAAAGTGCCGCATTTGTAATAATCCCTCAGACACTGTTTCTCACATTATGAATGGTTGTATGGAGTTTCACAATATCTATGTTGCCCGTCATGACCGCATTGTCAATCACATAAGGGATGAAATCACAAAAACTCTCCCCCATGTCGATATTTTTTGTGACCAACCCATAACTGGTGATATGTTGGACAGTGGAATGGATTTTAATTTCATCAATCATCGTAGACCTGATCTGCTTGTTTGTGATAGGCAGACCATGAAATGTTTCATCATCGAAATTTCATGCCCTTTTGATGCCTTCATTAACACTTGTTACACAACCAAATTCGATTATTATCAACCTCTCAATGAACTCATTAATGTGTCTACCACATACTCATGCAAAACCGTGGTCATCATTGTTGGTAGCCTGGGTACCATTCATAACAGAGTTACTTCGGGTTTGAAAATGCTCGGTGTGTCTAACAAGCGATGCAAGGCTATTGCAAAATACATCAGTGTAAGTGCCGCCATTGGTTCAAACATAGTTTGGTCGAAGCGTGCTCGCCACGTTTTCGTTAACTAAGTTTGCTGTGTTATGCGATTGCCTTGCGATCGTTTCCATTTTCTTTGTTTTTTGTTTCTCTCATTTATATGATTGTTGGTAAATCACATAGACCAGTGGTGGGCAACCTTTAAGTTACTACCCCGGGCCAAAAAAGAGTTCTGACATTTTTCGCGGGCCGCATCCAAAGTACTAAAAAAAGTTTATTGGATCTATGTTACTATAGATACTATCATGACACCTTTTTTGACGTTATTAAACCCTTTAGCTGCCTTAACGCATTTTTAAAGGTGCATCAATCGAAATTTGCACCAAAAATAGTATCCCGTTTTTTCTGCAAAATTTTACTTTGAATGTCCATATGTTTGATCTCCCTAGAAGGCAAACTAGTACGTCATTTTCAAATTTAAATTTTCCTGGAGTAGTATCAATTTTCCCTACCTATGGACATTTCTGGTGCAAGTTAGAGCAATTAGCAAAAACATATTCTGAAAAACCTCAAGGTAGACCTGGGACATTCTCTTTGCTCAGTGTGGGAAACGAATATCCTTACTCACAGCTATGTAAATGTATTTTGGTCATATGTTAAAGCTGTGTTAAAGTTTTTGCAAATAATTCACCAAAACATCAGCAAGCCAAAAATTCGCTACTGTTGGTGTACTCCAAATATTATTTATCACTTTGTCACTTGATTGCGAAAACCTTTGCGAAAAAAATGTCTCTCCCATTTATGAATGGCTGTTGAAATGGTTATTAACGTGACGATCACCTGAAGAACAATTTCAAGAGCTAGTGAAGGACACCTGAAGAACCATTTCAATAGCTGCAAACCACATTTATGAAAAACTGAAAATGTTTTGCAGATACGACGACTTTCTTGCACTCGCATAAAGATGTATTATATACATCACCTGGGCAAAAATGCCAGTTGAAATTATTTACCAGCAAATACAATTATTTCAATTACATTTTTCATTTTTTACCAGCAAATATATTTTATATATTTTCATCATCATGCATACTATTCTGCATTCTTATCTTTTATTTTAACGAAAGGGGAAAAACCCTGTGAGTACACGAATCCTCATTGTGTCTTGCTTGTGCGAAAATAATTGCATATATTATATTGCATAGAAACAATTTGTGTTCCTCCAAGAATGGATAAAATAGCTTAAAATACACCATCATGATATATGTGACCGTCCATCAAAAGAAAATATAGGGCTTACTGATTTACACTTTAAGAATGGATAAAGAAAAAACAACCCAATTGTTATGTATTTATACAGTATAAAAGCGATTTTGTTCAACTTTGGAAGAATACCATATTTCTGACCAATGCTGAGATGACAAGTTTATTCCATGCGCAATATGACTTTTTTATTTTGCAGCTTCCTTTTCCAAATTGTACACATCATTTTTTTCCTTTGTGGGCTTGGCGGGCCGCACAAAAAGAACTCGCGGGCCGCATGCTGCACGCGGGCCGTAGGTTGCCCACCACTGACATAGACGCTTGTTATAATGATATTTTTTGTTATTTGACAGTGTATGATTGATACAATAAAATACTCGAAATATGTAAGTACACAGGCTCAAATTGACAGCAAATTGATTTGCAATATATCTATCTGTGATGGCGGTGTGACTATCCAGTGCTTTCTAAATCCTAAATTTGAACCTCAGTCTGGATTTACCAGATAAAAGATCAAATGAAGCTCTTGGAGATAACTTAATTCATATCAAAAGAGAAACAATTGTTTCAAAAATAATTTTGTTTACCCATCACAGGTGTCGAAACAAGATATTTTCAAGATTTGAAACTAGAAACACTTTTTCAACTATTTTTTGTCGCCGGCGACAAAAAATAGAGTTGGTAAATAATTTCATTGTTCTCCTCTGTTACACAAATTCAGCGGAAACTACTGGTAGAATATGTTAGTATAATCATGTACTATCGATACATGTGAAAAAAATATATAGTCAGAAAATCAGCGGACTGGATCTAGGCCAGTCCCTTTAAGGTGCCCTCTAACAATACATAAAAATACAGGCATGAAAATTGCCAGCTTTTCAACTTTTTTGTTTAATTTTTGAAATTGTACACATTTTTAGCTTTTCCTTGTTAAATCAGCATATTTTTAAGCTATTTGGTGCAAATTTTGACCCTTTCAGCTTTTTTTCTTTTGAAAGTCCATTGTCATGCCAGAAAATCATTCTTAATGTTATCAATTAAGGAATTGCATTAATCATGCCGTCATAATCACTGATGGTCAGGGAATTGAATTTTTTTTTTCAAAAATGATCATAATTTTGCTATAAAAGTTCAAGTCTACTAGTAAATATTTGAATTCCATCAAGTTTTTTATGGTACCTATAGAAGGAATAATCTTTTAAGTTTCAGCATATAGCATGCAGGTATATTTTTTCATGGACATGATAGAGACTTGAACGTGCTACAAAGAAAAAGGAATTTTGCAAGTCCAACAAGCATATTAACATAATATAAATGTATACAAATAAATAATTAACAATAAAACAAGACTTGATCAGTTTATAACAAAAAGATAAAAAAGGTACATTATTTTTTATTTGAAAACTTTTTTCAACAGATGTGGTGTATTGAAAGCTCTTTAGCTTTATCAAAATTTGACATGGAGTGTGATACTGAGACGTTCAACAAATATATTACATGTATTGCTGATTTTGTGAAGAAAAGCTTTAATCTATCTTACATCACCCAGGATATGGCAAAATATATTAATGATCATCTAACACAAGTAAGTATAAAAATCACAAATATATTTTTGTTAAATTCTGCCATTATTTAAAGATAGACTCATACTCAAGATGGGTAATCCTCAGCTCCGGGCCTCAGCTTCAACCAACCTGAGTTGCAGCTACATGAAATGTAATTAGTCATACTATTGAAGAGCTGTCGTATGTCTGAATTTTATATTTTAACACAACATTTCATAATAATTCATTTTAAGCCAGGATCAGGGATTCAGAATAAATGTGACCTGTCATATATCCAAAGATATGGGCCATTGAAGCTGAGCCCCGGAGCTGAGCATAGTAAAAAATTACGTCCAAGGTCGAAATTGTGTATTCTATCGTATTAATCAGGTTCCAGCATCCACAACATAAGAAAAATGTGTTAAAAACTAAGAGCCCCGCCCGGGGGGGCCACTGCCATTGTAAGGTGGACACCATGCGCGTACTCAAAAACGAGTAAAAAGGGTTGGTTTTTCTCGAAAAGGCGATGTACGCGAGTACAGTGGAAAGGGTATCAAAATTGCAAAAATCGGGAAAAAAGGGTATAGTTTTCCAGATATGATATGATATGATTTATTAGAACATACGCTTTTACAACAGCGGCACACGTCTTTACTGACGGTGCGTTCTATATTAAATACAAATTAAAGCAAAAACAAAAACAACAAAATAATTATAATACATATTTACAGTAAAATAGGCAATTTACATATACAGTACACAAGGTTCAATTTACAATAGAATTAGATTTCAAGTTTGTTCTAACAGACCAAGCACGTTTCAAATATGATTTCCCAAATGCATCAAAAATTTGATCAATTCTTGATAAACTTGAATCCATAGGCAAAAAGTTTGAAATGCTGCTTCCAAGCATAAGACTAAGTTTACTGTTACAGTCTGTAAAAAAACGCCAAATATAATCAAAGCCCGCATTACAAAGATTTAATCTTAGAATGGCTAATTCTGAACAACGGACATCATCAAGGGCTTTACAGTGGAGCATGAAATGATTAATATCTTCATATGTTTCCTCACAGAGTGAGCAAATACCAGTGACAGAAGAGTCCCATTTACTAAGTCTTTTATCAAGTTGGAGAGTATTCGATCGAGCCTTAAATTTCAAACTTGCTCCGTAGAAGTCAAGATTATCAAGTAAATAGTTCTCTAAGAACGGAGATTTCTTCAGATCAATATAAACATCAAGAGAAGATTTCTGACAAGCGTTATCATACCAATTATAAATAGTAAGCCATGCTTTGACCTCTGACAAGCCGTTAAACACGTCACTCATCCCGTTTTCAATAAGAACATTATTTATTGACTTGAACCATTTCCATCCCAATACTCTTTCTCTAGAAACAATAAAAAGTGAATTTAACATAAGCTTAGGCCATCTCTTGAGGTCCATATTCTTAAGTCTTACGAAAAACTTAACTTTTAATTTGTCATGCATGCTTTTTATATCAAACCAACCTAAGTCACCAAGTAATACTTGATTGAATACTTGTAAAGGGTATATATTTTGCATGCCATGAAAATGAAGTATTTTAGACATAAATATTTCATGTTTGAAAATTTATAAGGCGTAAAGTAAAATCCGGACGAAAAATACAATATCAGCGGTCCCTGTTGTACTTGCCAACTGTCGAAATTTTGTTTGGCAGAGCGGTGAAGGCAAGTAGACTAAATACTTCTCGTCCTTGACGTGGCGCTTTCACTCTAACTTTCACAACATCGGTAACTGAACGCAGTGCATAAGTTGTTAAAGTTTGAATGACGGACCCTTTCAAGCAAGGCTCAGGTTTTCGTAAAAGGCGATGTTACTGTGCAGACAGACAGCAGCGTCTCTGCTTACGTTCGTGTCAAGATTCAACAGAACAGTAAGTCGGCCTTGTTCAAAACTACGAGATGCCAACAGAAATCAGAAAAACGGAACGGAGTTGTCACAAGCGTGTCTCATTTTATTTTAATGATGAAAGAAAGTTGTGTGGTGTGGTACATAGTTTAGAACATCTGATGAAAAGTTTGAAGGCTTACTTGAAAAGGATATGTTTAATTTGACGGCTTTCTTGAAAAGGGTATGTTTTCAGACTTGATTTGGACATACTTGTTTAGGGTTGGGAAAAGATGACAAAATACTTGTTTGGGGTATCATATGGACGAAAGATAAATACTCGTTTAGGGTCCATTTTGAAAGTCCATGTATGAGCATGGTGTCCACCTTGCAATGACAGTGGCCCCCCGGGGGAGCCCCGTGCGGGTCCGGGGATATAGAATAGGCCCGATGTATCCCGTGCATGTTGGTAAGAGGCGACTAAAAGGGGACCACAGCCAGAAGTCAGGTCGCTGAAATATCGCTTATTTTATTTTTATTTATGCATGAAAACTGACAGGAAATGCCATTTTTTACATGCGTATGAATATTCATGATATCGGATACCTTGTAAACTCGCCAAAATATGATAAAATCTCAAACCAAACTTGTATAAAAAAGCATAAAAGTTACGAAAACATTTTGAAATTTTAAAAAAAATGAAAAATGGGAAATATTAGTGTCTTTTCGTGTGATTTTGCGAGCGTTTAATTTCCTCGAGTGAGGTCAAAATAGGTCTTTGTGTTTTACCTAAAATCTACGGTTCTGGACTTAATATATTTTAGCCACTTGGTCAAAATTAAATGAGAGAGACAACACTTTTTTAGCAGATTTCCTAAAACATTTGAGATAAATCTGCTGAAAACACGTATCACGTAGGCAAATGTAACGCCTGGTCCAATGAGGTCAAATAAAGCATCAAATTTCTACGCAAAATAATATATAACCCCGGAAGTGATCAATTACGCGGCATTGTCTAATTGTTAGGTACATATAGGTAAAACACCCGTTCAATGATAGCGAGATCTCGATAGTGTAGTGGTTTCCTATACCAAAAATAAATGCCATCGGATAGCCATCGGATAACCATCCGATGGTTATCCGATGGCTTTTTGGTAGCCATCTGAAACCATCGGCTACCCGATGTCTTCCCGATGGCTGTGTCCCTTGCTATCAGAAAGACATCAGGTACCCGATGTCTTTCCGATAGGTAACAGGTAGACATTTGCTAGCCGATGTCCAGCTGATGGCACATCGGGAAGCCATCAGGTAACTTAGTTTATAGAAACAGCTATCGGGAAGCCATCCAGAAACTTAGTTTAAAAATTAAATGATCATCAATATCACCGGGAAGCCATCTGCAAACTTAGTTTATGAAAACAGCTATCAGGAAGCCATTGAGAAACTTAGTTTGTAAAATAGATGACCATATACCATCGGGAAGCCATCGGGAAAAGCAGATGGCAACTATGGCACCATGGAAAAGGTCAATAGCCTGGTCAATAGGTCTCTTTGTTTGGGCATGCAGTCATTTTGCACATGGTGGTTGGTTGGCAGTTCATTTGGTGAGAAAAATATGCTATATTTTGTTGTTGTTTGTGTAGATTACTAGAATTGTTTAAGGCATAGTGATACACCACTATATAGCATCTGCTAGCAGTAATTAGTGAATATAAATGCTGAAAATTTCATGATAAATCTTTAATATAGCTTAATTTTGATTGTTAAGCTTAACTATAATTAGTAAACATAATTATACCAAAGTAGGCCTATTTATTTATTTATTAACAATGTTCTGGGAGATCGATGGACTTCAGCTCCAACATCAAATTAAGTACCATGCAAGTGTCTAAATATTTAAACCATCAGCATTTTCTATTAAAGCCAGTAACTGGTTAAATACCAGGAAGGGGATTAAAATGCTGAGTAAAAAGCCCAATAGAAAATCACTTCTTTGGCACTGTAGTCACCATATTATTTCAGTTCTAATAACATCGTGCAGAAGGCTTACAACTGGAGTTTTATGGATTAAACATGTAAAATCAAACTAATTAGTATTAACTAGGCTACTGTTAGAATAATTTGATGGTATTTATTGGCAATAACTCTGCATCTCTTAAGATTATTAATTTGGAAATGGGTTGTGTTGTAGGACTTGTAGGGCGTGATTAATTTTTATTTTACTGATTAATGCACTTTCAAATTGTAATGTAAGTTACCCTGGCAAAAATTAGGTTCATTCATATGTACTTAAAATATACCTAGAATGCACCTAATCTGTACCGTACCTAATCAGTATAGGTACATTTTAGGTATACAAAGCATTTACCTATATTATACAGGGGCGTCGGAACCGTGTGGGCCTTGGCCGCACCACTTTTCAGCCAGAAAAAATAAAAATGAATAAATTTTATTGAATATACAGTGTTTAATTTATATTATGGTCCTAGCATAAATTACCATAACGTAATACTGAATAGGCCTATATTCGTTTTGGCGGTTATTGGAATGAATTATACGGTACCTCCTGGAGCAGCTGCCACACACAATGTTTGTGCTTTCAGTCTTATATACCGGTACTCATTTGCTGTCCGTAATTTTGCTTGTCAGCCATATTTATACCAATCTGTTGTTCCTGATGTCAACCATGGATTATGTGAGTACATGATCACTATTTTGGTAGTCGAATTCAACTACATATACCTTGCAGTGGTGTAAGCTTAGTGATTCTAGGTACATGTAGGTGATTCTAGGTACATGTAAGTATATACCTAAAAAATCCTGTTTTGGGACCGAAAACTGGTGATTCTAGGTACATGTAGGATATGGCCGGCGGATGGTATAATTTGCATGTGAAATTGCCATCCGATAACCATCGGATGGTTATCAGCAAGCCATCGGAAAACACCCATCGGGAAGCCATCGGGAAATGAGCCAGCGGATGGTCACCCGATGGCAACTAATTTGCATGTGAAATTGCCATCGGATAACCATCTGATGGTTATCAGCAAACCATCGGCAAACACACATCAGGAAGCCATCGGGAAATGAGCCAGCGGATGGCCAGCCACAGGTAACTAATTTGCATGTGAAATTGCCATCGGAT